>SSNP01000064.1:2851542-2882222 GCA_006937955.1 Pachypanchax playfairii
AAAAGTAGAACAGGAGGAAGAGCTTTTAATTATCAGGCTCCTCTCCTGTGGAACCAGCTTCCACTTTTTATCCGTGAGGCAGACACCTTGTGTAGTTTTAAGAATAGACTTAAAGCTTTCCTTTTTACACAATCCTATAAACAGGGTTAGCTTGGGTTCTCCTGATCCATCCCTTTAGTTATGCTGCTATAGGCTTAGACTGCTGGAGGACATACTGTCCACATGTCTTCACTCTGCTGTCTTTCTTTACTCTCCATGTTTGTATTGATTGTTATTGCTGCCATTAACTGTTTCTCTGTTTATCTTTCTATAGACATGACGACTGGCCCAAATCCACCAGTGTGTCTCTTTCCTGTCAGCTCAGACCCCAGTCGGCCATCCTGAGCCGGGTTCTGGTTCTGGTTCTGGTTCTGCTAGAGGTTTCTTCCTGTTAAAAGGGAATCGTTCCTTTCCACTGTCACCAATCGTGCTGCTCAGGATGGGGGATTGTGCTGAAATAACAATTCAACCCAATCAGCTGGTTCCTTAGATAGAAAATGTTTTATTATTAATTGGTTGATTTTTCTGTGAAGTGCCTTGAAATGACTTTGTCATGAACTGGTTCTTAATCAATAAATAAACTTGAAACTTGCTGGTCCTGACCCAATACCTGCACTTGTGCCCTTGCGCACTTCAAATGCGCGTTCCCATCTTTTTAATTAATATTAATATCAATCAATACAGATAATCATCACAGAACACATTTCTGAGTTTTAACATCTAGTTAGCAACACCTGCTGAGATTTAATGTACTTCAGTGGCGCCTGGCGAAATATTTTTTGGGTGGGGCTGCATAAATCCAATTAAGTGACGGTCAATAAAACATTTGTAAAGATGAGTTAATGTAAACCCTGTATATAAAAATACATTTTCAACTTCAGTTAAATATTTAACAAAGACTTTATTCAATTGTAAAATAAAAAAAATAATCACCAGAACAGGTTCATCTAGTCAGACAAACAGATGAATTGTGTATTAACATGTTGTTTTTTTACGTAATATTTAATATAATATAAACATTATATGTTTGATCATTTTAATTGTCCAGTACTGAATAAACCTCCACAGTTGTGTCTAGTGTGTCTCAGGAAACGTCCCACTGTGTTGTAGAAACAGTTCTCCATGCAGCAGGTCACACTGACGAGATGCTGAGTGAAGACAAAACACTCCTCAATGTGCAGCAGGATGGTGTCACACACCTGGAAAACTGTTACTCATTATAATAAACTTACAACCATCTACTAGTGATAATTTAAACTTCCTAACAACTTGTTTTTCTTTACAGACTTCTCTATCACTGGGTTTAACAAGTTTCCCTTCTGTTCAGTTTTATTCTACCAGAAAACAAAAAGAAAACATTGTTCTTACTTCTGTTATCCGTGTGTCTCCTGGTGTCTCTTCTTTATATTTTCAGACAGATGTTTCATATCCCTCCTCACTCCTGTAACCATCCAGGATCAGAGCTGCTTGTTTTAAACCAACCACGTTAGCATAGCTACATCCAGCTAGCTCTGAGTGAAGCCTCGACTGCTTTCCTTTCTCATTTAACGGCTGTTTGAAAGCAGATAATCTCGCGGTTTTTTAACGTGCTTTAGGGCCCTTTGTGAAGTTATTTTCTCTGCGTTTATTGGCTAAATTAAGTTCTTCCGTTTGGCAATGCAGATCTGCTATTGGCTAATTTGATCTAAAAGCCCGCCTCCTGAGGGAACTTTCTCCAGCGCTCCAGAGCTGAACTAGACATATGAGAAGTGAAGAAGCAGGAGGAAATCATGTTTTACAAATCAATTTCTGTCTTTCAGAAATCATTTATACAATCTTCTCAGTATATAAATATACATATGAGTGTTTAACTCTAAATACATGTAATTAAAAATATATATATATTTCTTATTTGTTGCCACATCATGTTTTTGATAGGGAGGGCGGCGCCCTAGCGCCCTCTATTGGCCAGCCGCCACTGACTTTATTTTAATGTTATTCCTCAATTCCTATACATTTTGTACATTTTCCTAATTTACTAAAATATTATGTCTAAAACACACTATGTTTATGGTAACTCAGTTGTCATTAGTTGGGGGTGGGGCAGGAAGAGGCACAGATTTCTGGGTGGCATATGTAAATATCGACCGTTTATCATAATTTAAGTGACACCATAAACCAAAATGAACTAAAAATCAATCAAAGCACAATTTCAATGTCACAATTTCATTAATCATTTTCTTTGATTAATGAAAAAGTATTGATTGAATTTGATTGTCTCAGCTTGGGGGGGGGGTGTTTACCTGGGATGGCCAGTCTAATTGGAAGGGTGGACCGTGCCCCCCTGGGCCCCCTCTGGACACGCCCCTGCATTTTTCATCATAATGTGAGTTAAAAATAAAACACTAATGTTGATGATGTAAAATAATAACAAAACTTTAGAGTAAATGAACATTAAGATTCAACATGTTTACTTTCATTTAACTGACAAATCCTGAGCTGTAGCTCTTAGAATAACTTCAAAAGGTTTTTGTAGATATTTGATTAATATGACAGTCTTCCAAGAAATCCATAAGTCTACATCATAAAAAACAACAAAAAGCCCACAAAAAACATTTTTTGTTCAGACTTCTTACATTGCAAGGACACGCAGACAGACGCAGAGTTACACGGGACATGCCGCGCTGCTGATTGGCTGAGTCCCCTCTGATGTCTCAGCTGTAGCAGCAGCAGTGGTGATCCACGTTCAGTGGCTTTATCTGGATAAAAAATGATGCAGGATGGCTGGTTGAAGCTGGTTTCATCACACTGGTTCACTGTCAGAGTTTTCTCCCTGCACCAAACTCTTTTCCTTGTACACAACTTCAGACTAATTACACACTGTAAAAAGCTGAAATATTAAACAAAGATTTTACATGGCAGTTTAAGAAAATGAAGAGAAGCTACAACTGAGTGTCAACAACTGAAGCTCTCTCTTATTTAGCTACAGATTTGGTAATTTACACATCAGGACCAGTGGAAGTGCCTGAGCTGAAGTTCTTGGTGACAGTGAGGAGCCTGCAGAGGCTGCAGCACGTCATCATCTCATTATGAAAGAAGATTAAAGGCCATCTAATGCAGCGAGCGTTTTCCTGATTGTTCAGCACAGACACGAGCAATAACAAGTGAAACAAGTTGGACTAAAGAAGAAATACAGGGAGGGAAACTTTAGAGCAAATTTAAGGTGCAGGAAACTGCAGGAATTTTTTTTTAACACAAGCTGATAAGAGAAAATGTCTCAGTGACGGAAGTTAAACCAGGAAACATGCTTCAGTACCAGCAGGTTTCCTGGTTTAACTTCTAAATTATATTTCCTTCCTGTTTCTATGGATGTTGTTTGTATTAGCATGTCTGTGTAATCAATAAGATGTTACAACAGTAAGAACATTATACAGATTTATTAAATTCACATGTGATCTCATAGTTTTCTGACAGTAAATTTATTAGATAAGAACAACTTGTTGATGAAACATCTTCATCAAGTGGATTTCCAGACTGATACGTATTTATCAAATCAGGTTTTATGGCAGTAATGGGACAGTGAAATGTGTCTGAACAGCTTTTACAAACAAACTTGAACTCACAGTGGTGTCCCAGGGGTCTTTCTGTTAGTGAACAAGCTCCTGCCATGGCTGAACGTTCATAGTGCTTCAATATAAACAATGAAAGCCTCAACACAGAGTCACTATTATATAACTTTCATTTGCTCTAAACGTCTGAGCAGATTTACCTTCATCATCATAATTTAGAGGCTTTTGTAAAACTGATGATGTGACCTCTGATGAATAAGATAAAATACAAGAGAGATGAATTTATCTCAGCACATGATGCAACATAATAACACAAGTTTCTGATTAGTAATGAGCAGGAAAGTAATCAGATGACCTGGAATGGTGAAGCTGGCTGGACCCGCGTCTCTGAGTCGACCTGCAGCTACAGAACAAGATGCTGCGACCACAGCATGACTGAAACCCTTCACTGTCCGCTGTAGACTCTTTAAAGATGGTTTTTGTTGATTAAGACATGATCAATGTGTCTTTAATGAATGGATATGTGCATCAGGCTTTAAGGTTGCTGTAATTAAACCTTTACTTGAGAAACCTGATCTTGATCCAGGATCTCCAGGTAATTATGGACCAAAATCCAATCAACCCTTCATCTAAAATATTCTAGAAAAGACAGTAACAAAACAATCATGTGATCATTTACACAGTAATTATGTGTTTGAGGAGTTTCAGGATGTAGATCATCGCAGCACTAGTGAAAGTTTCCAATGACACCCTCATGTCCTCAGACAGTGGACGTGTGTCTTTACTTGTCTTGTTCAAGGCGGGGGGTTTCAACACGTGACCAGAGCAAGAACTCCGCTGCCAGTGTACAACTGAAAATCGTCTCATTCTCAAGGATTCATCAAGTTATTGATGCAGCATCCACAACAACTTCCTATAGGGACCAGTGCACACCTCCAGGAATGTTCAAGAACTCTAGATGTTGTAGGAAACGGGAGAGTCATACTAATGATGCATTCGTACGGCTCATTGCGACCGAGGCTTACATGAAACACTAACATTTCTTAGTGGCTGAACCAAACCAAAGGGTTGCACGGTGGTGCAGTTGGTAGAGCTGTTGCCTTGCAGCGAGAAGGTCCTGGATTCGAATCCAGGCTTTCTGCATGGAGTTTGCATGTTCTCCCCGTGTATGTGTAGGTTTCCTCCCACAGTCCAAAAGGCAAATTGTCCCTAGGTGTGAGTGTGAATGGTTGTTTGTCTATGTGTGGTCCTGTGATGGACTGGCGACCTGTCCAGGGTGTCCCCCGCCTCTCGCCCAAAGACTGCTGGAGATAGACACCAGCCCCCTGCGACCCTGAACAGGAAGACGCAGGTTCAGAAAATGGATGGATGAACCAATCCAACGTCCAGCTCTTTGACCATAAATTCCTTTAACATCAATAAACTCCTGCAGACGACTTCTTGTGTGTTTTATATTTAAATGTTGGATCTGGAAGTCGGTTCTAGATCTATTCAGTAATATGACAACACTCCACACTGAGCTTACATCTGCCTAGAGGCTGATGCTTGTCTATATAATATTATGCTAATCCTCCAGTCTACCTGTATTTACCCTGAAGTGCAGCAAGCAATCTGTTGATTGCAAGAAAGCAATCTTCCTGAAAGGAGAGAGTGTAGAGAGAGAGACCGTCTGAGGAATCTTCCTTAAGCTGCTGCAGAAGCAATTTAAGGCAGATGACAATTTTCTCTGGCTGTGAAAAGAGCGTGCTCTCTAATTGTGCCCACACAAAGCCATCGTGGGGACAAAGAAGCTTCAAAAACTTTCCATTTACAGCGTTTATTCAGGGATTAAAGCAGAAATGTACATGAATATTCAAACTGCAGATTAGAAATGAAATAATAGCTCATATAAACAACAGCATTCTGTCGATCACTGTATCCTGTTATATGTAATGTAGAACACAAATGTAAACCCAGTAACATATAAAACCTATGAAGAGCCTCCACATTTCACTCATTGTCTCTTTATATAATACAAGATACAACAAATGACTCCAAATATTGTGCTTTTGATGTGTTTGTTGGTCCTTGTGTTATTTAGAAGGAGATGTATAAATTAACTGTTTTTTTAAAGAGGCCCTTCCATTAATAAACAGTTTTTCTGAGGTTTCTGTTGAATATTTTAGCTCCACAGGTGTTCTTACCTTCATAGTGGGTGTGAAAACAGATCAACAACATCTCTTTCAGTTTTAATCTCTCAAACTACGCAGGTGGTGATAACACCCAGAGTTCTCCTGAGTCTGAACGGCCTGTATCTGTTTCATTACAACTCCTTTGTTTGTTAGTATTTATCAGCTCCTGCAGTTGAAACCACGCCTAGCATGCTGCTGGCTAAAAGCTGTTAGCATGAGACGTAGCAAACAGGAAGACACGACGTCTAATGTTGCCATGCACAGCGGGGCAGGAAACAGTATACCTTGCTCTCATAGGCTAGTTTGTTAGCCAATCAGAGTCCAGCAAATTCAAGTAATCAATATGAACGAGTTGCTGCCGGAGCCTGACGGAAGGAGTCAAATTTTAATGCAGATAGAGTGAAAGGTCTGTTAATCAGTGTTTCCTGACGTTTTCTATATATAAAATGTTTTATATTACTGGTTAATACTTAAGAAATAACCACAAAGTCCTGAAATGTGTATGAAATGGCCTCTTTAACTAGAAGCATTGCGGGTGTTTGGGTGGGAGGGAAGCTGAGGTGGTGGTCGTGATGAGAAGCATTCTATAAATAAAGCAGAATAAATGTGTGTTCAGAACCAAAATGAACTGAGTGTTGTGTTCGTCTCGCTCTGGTTCGACTTCTATCTGCCGCGTGGTAACGCTGCCAACAAACCTTTATCAGGGGGTAAGGGGGAAACATGCTCCTGCCAGATTAGACCCCAGTCAAGGTTATAAACAGCCTGTTATCTGCAACCCAAACACAGTAATGCTCACTCTATCTGCACTCAAACATATGGACCACACACAGCAGAGATAGCCTCCGATGGTTTTAATTGCAAGAAGGGAAACGCGGCATTGCTGGAAAAGAAAAAGGACATAAAGGTCTGTTGGTGTGGTAATCTCTTCAGTCCAGGTCGAGCTGGCCAACATTCACATAGACAAACATCAACCTTTCTGTGTCTGCTCCATCACGTGTACAGACGTTCCATTATGAATGAGCAGGACAGGATGTGTATTCAATCCCAGCTGCATATTAATTCATTCTCTGAATCAGAACAGCAAATAGCTTAAATGATTAAACCAGGAAGTGTTTCACATCTATCCAACTACAAAAATAAAGATGTTCCCACAGCGAGCAACATAAAGAAAACAACATAAAACTGAAACTCTCTTAATTATCACTATTTCTGCTTTACAACACTAAGAAATAAATATGCTGATGTCAGAAAATCCTTTAAACATCTTTATTTGATTCAAATGAAAGTGATTTTAGCATCTTGTTCCTCGTATTAGCTACACCGACATGTTGTATGGATCATATTGAACCATGATTTTCATACTGATGTCTGTATGATCTCAGGACTTAAAAACTACTTTATGAAGGAAATAGGAAACAAACAGCTGATTGATAATAGAAAAACATAATTATTTAATCATGTTTCTGTGTCTGAGCGTTAGAAGTTTTAGTTTCTAGTCTGTGGAACTGTGACTAGTGTTATTTTGCTCTCTGTTCATGCATGTGTGTGCGTGCGTGTGTGTCCTCTGCCTCCTTGTTAATTTGTCTCATCTGCAGCTCTTGTCCTACATGTCTCTGTCTGTCCTCACTCACCTTGTCACCACATTCTGTTTAAGCTGAGAGAGAAAAGCTTTCAGATTGTAAACTCTGTTTCTTCTTATCCTGTCAGGCCTGTTGAAGTTCTGTCTCAGTGTGTACTGACCCGGTCCCGTCTGATGACCGAGGTTCTGTCTCAGTCTCTGATCCAGAACTCTGTTTTTATATATGTTTCTGCTTTACTCCACCTGGCTGTTAAATAAACTCTGTTAAACTGGCATCCAGTTATTCTTTGCATTCGTGTCCTGATCCTACAACTAAAAACGTAACACCATATTAAACTATTTAACACAGCTACTCATTACGTTTGGAAACATTTTGTATTTTTTGCTCTTTAAGATCAGTGAACTGCTGCAAATATTTTCTGGATAAATTCCTGGTGAATTTGTGTTGACGTGTAACAAGCAGCAGCTCCTACATTCATATGGACTGATGTAAATCTGGGTAAGATTTAGCCCCACGACCACGCTGTCTCCTCAGATAAGAAGAAGGCTGCTCTCTCTGTCAGCAGAGCTGTGATCTGAATACCTCTTCCTTCATAAAAGATTCAGGCCTTATTGACTTTGTACCTCAGTTTCCCTGCTGAGCTTCTCCGCTCAGCTCCCTTTAAATTCTGCTCTAGTGTTTGAGGATGGAAACCTGCCTGATATAAAAAGATCTCTAGCTTTACATGAATCTCTTCCTGAACTACGTATATCTAGAAAATATATATATTATATTATATTATATTATATTATATTATATTATATTATATTATATTATATTATATTATATTATATTATATTATATTATATTATATTATATTATATTATATTATTCACCATCTAGGAAATTTACATTTTAGTTCAGTTGATTTACGGAAAAACAAAACAATCATCCAGTTGTTACAGATGTGCTTCTTGAGTTGTGGCTTTTGTTTCTTGTTTGTTCTTCCTCACACATCTTGTTTCCATTTGAGTCGTGATTCTGAGTTCTGGTTCTGAGTTCTGGTTCTGAGTTCTGGTTCTGAGTTCTGGTTCTGGTTCTGGTTCTGAGTTCTGAGTTCTGGTTCTGAGTTCTGAGTTCTGGTTCTGAGTTCTGGTTCTGAGTTCTGGTTCTGGTTCTGGTTCTGAGTTCTGGTTCTGAGTTCTGGTTCTGAGTTCTGAGTTCTGGTTCTGAGTTATGTTTGTACATTACTTTTCTGTACTAGTGCAGTTTCTTATTGTCTGAAGGAAATGTACTAATTATTTCAGGGTTCTTTTGGTTCTAGTGTTTTTTATATTTGTGTTTGTTATCTCCCCCCCAGCGTTCATCATTTAGTCTTCTGATCTAGGAGGTTCTAGTTCTATGTTTCTCCTTGTGTTTTCAGTGTAAACCTTCATGTTTCTCTCTGT
Organism: Pachypanchax playfairii; assembly: GCA_006937955.1. Classification (NCBI taxonomy): domain Eukaryota; kingdom Metazoa; phylum Chordata; class Actinopteri; order Cyprinodontiformes; family Aplocheilidae; genus Pachypanchax; species Pachypanchax playfairii. The sequence goes on from SSNP01000064.1 coordinate 2,860,308, forward strand.
GCTCCAGTTTCTCTGACTGTCACTCCGGCTTTGCATCGTGTTGATTTGTTCACTCGTCTCTTCACCATCTCTCTGCGTACATCTTCAAGAAAAGCAGAAAAAGTTGAGTTCGGCTTCTGCCCCTGGGGCACGCGTGCACATATATACGTGCACGCACGCACACACACTCTGACATTACCACACACGTATGCAAGATTACGTAATTCCTCAAACACAGGAAGATTTATAGAACTTTAACAGCTTGCTAAGTGATTAAATGTTTAAAATAAAATGTAGATATTAAGAAATATTAAAGGATGATATTTTGATAGTTTGTAAAATGAAGAAGATTAAAATTTGATTTTAAATGCAGTAATTAAATCAGATTAAATAAAGGAAGATTTACATACAGATGGGATGTTTGGAGGTTCCGTTTCCTGATGTTGATATAAAGACATGTGTTTAGAAATGAATTAATCAGTAAAATAATGTGTTTTAAAGTTTGATTTTATAAAATGACTTAAAGCAGAACTAAGTAAGTTTTACTCTCGCTCTCCTCCTACTGGTCCCCTGTGAAAGCTCACTGTCGTAACGTTCCCTCGCCGCCGCCNACCTAGGATCAGATATCGAGCAGAGTCGTTACAGAATGGATGAGAAAGGCAGATTTAGTCCATTTTGATCTTTTTACATTATTTTTAAAGTGATTTCTGATTATTGTAATTTTTCTAAGCTGTCTCGTGTCCCTGCCTAAAACTTTTAATTACAGCTCACTTAAAATTGATAAAGTATCATTATTGACATGGAATTTTTTAGCTTTTAGTAAAATCATTAAATCTCTGTATTTAGGAGGGTTTTTTTAATCGGTTTTCTCAATAAAACTAAAAACCAACGTTATGATTATTCATGTGTAAACCATTCTAACATATAACAAAAGCCTGAAGCCAAAAGAAGCAGCTGCTGTTGAACAGGTGAGGCCGGATCCAGGATTCCTCTCCTGGGGCTGCTGTTGAAGATTTCCCATCTGGAGGAAGACAGCTCGTGATTCCCAGATGAAGGCGGTTATATACTCGACAAATTCCTCAAATTTATTCAGCTTAAATAAACTTCTAATGATACTGATAAGAGTAACAGTTTTTAGTCAGTAGAAGTTTGGATCTGTTGGACAGAGAGCTGGTTTAACCTTCAGGTTTTCATCGACTTCATGTGTTTCTTAAAGAGGTTATTTCTGAAGTATTAACCTGTAATTTGAAACATTTTATATCTAAAAAACGTCAGGAAACACTGATTAACAGACCTTTCAATCTGTCTGCATCAAAATTTGGCTGGTTCCGTCAGGCTTCGGGCAGCAACTCATTAACATTTATTANCCCCCCCAACAACAACGCGCAGAGAACGCTTTTGCAAGAAGAAAGAAAAACAAAACCAAGAAAATGTCTCGACAGGTGAGTATTATTGTCATCTTTGCGCTCCTAAGGGTGGCGTTGCTAACAACGGCAAGGGCTTCATGCTTGTATTTATGTACGTGAGTGTGAGTGCCGTAAAGCAGGTTTGTTCTCGTGAGATTAGTCGGGTCCGATCCACTGAAAGTTGCAAGTGCTGCTTTCAGGACACAGACCCCGGAGGGAGGAGAGGGACCCACGAATCACCCCGCCAAGTCCTTGTTTATCCCCACAGGGACTCTAGAAAACATTTATTGAGGTGAAAAAACTTACTTAGTTCTGCTTTAAAACCTAGGATCAGATATCGAGGAGAGTCGTTACAGAATGGATGAGAAAGGCAGATTTAGTCCATAAAATTGATAAAGTATCATTATTGACATGGAATTTTTTAGCTTTTAGTAAAATCATTAAATCTCTGTATTTAGGAGGGTTTTTTTAATCGGTTTTCTCAATAAAACTAAAAACCAACGTTATGATTATTCATGTGTAAACCATTCTAACATATAACAAAAGCCTGAAGCCAAAAGAAGCAGCTGCTGTTGAACAGGTGAGGCCGGATCCAGGATTCCTCTCCTGGGGCTGCTGTTGAAGATTTCCCATCTGGAGGAAGACAGCTCGTGATTCCCAGATGAAGGCGGTTATATACTCGACAAATTCCTCAAATTTATTCAGCTTAAATAAACTTCTAATGATACTGATAAGAGTAACAGTTTTTAGTCAGTAGAAGTTTGGATCTGTTGGACAGAGAGCTGGTTTAACCTTCAGGTTTTCATCGACTTCATGTGTTTCTTAAAGAGGCCATTTCACACAAATTTCAGGACTTTGTGGTTATTTCTGAAGTATTAACCTGTAATTTGAAACATTTTATATCTAAAAAACGTCAGGAAACACTGATTAACAGACCTTTCAATCTGTCTGCATCAAAATTTGGCTGGTTCCGTCAGGCTTCGGGCAGCAACTCATTAACATTTATTATTCGGATTTGCTGGACTCTGATTGGCTAAGAAAATAGCCTATGAGTGCAAGGTATACTGTTTCCTGCCCCGCTGTGCATGGCAACAGCCCACGTAATCTCTTCTTGTTTGTTACATCTTATGCTAACAGCTTTTAGCTAGCAGCATGCTAGGTGTGGTTTCAACTGCCAGAGCTGATGAATATTAATGAACAAAGGAGTTGTGATGAAACAGATACAGGCCGTTCGAACTCGGGTTTTATCACCACCTGCGTAGTTTGAGAGATTAAAACTGAAAGAGAAGTTGTTGACCTGTTTTCACCCACTATGAAGGTAAGAACACCTGTGGAGCTAAAATATTCAACAGAAACCTCAGAAAAACTGTTTTTAATGGAAGGGACTTTTACTCTCGAGCATTTAACACAAACTGACCTTGTTTTATTTTATTTATTTATTTATTTATAAGTTTGGTATTTTTCATCTTTTACATCGTACTTACATTCCTGTCTTTTAGTTGTGTTCTCTTCTACTTTTAATCTTCTGGTTTTACACACATTAACAAGAGGAAACTAATTGACTTCTATTCTTTTGGAATTGGTGTCACCAGTTGAGTGATGAGGTTACACATGGAAAGGTCACCAGTCCATCACAGGAACACAGTTAAAAAACTGGTAAAACAAGCAAAAGCAGTTCAACGTGTCCAACGTGCAGCATTTCACACTCTGGTAGAGGCACAGAACTGAATCACCTAAACATGTTGCACTGGAATTAGACTAGACACTCTGTCCTAGATCAGTCCAGGAACCAGGTGATGTCAGCCCAACCGCAACCATCCCAACATCTCAGTTGTATGATCAAAGCACGTTATCTACTGGGGTAAACTGGTGACATCATAACTGTACAAACTGAGCACAAACAACATTTATTCACTCAGCTGATTTGCTGTCCAGTAATGTGTGACAACACTGCAGATAGAACAAGTGATGGATCTGTGAACTGTCTGTTCCCGTCATGTGCAGCTACCAACAAAACACTAAACACATCTGATGGGCTGTCTTTCAGTACACTTATTTTTCCATCTCTGATCCACCAACAACTGCAGAGTCATCAGAGTATTTCTGCAGATGGCAGGACTCTGACCTGTACTGAAAGTCTGAGGTGTACAGAGTGAAAAGGAATGGTGAGAGTACAGTACCCTGTGGTACTCCTATGCTGTTGATCACCTGGTCAGACATACATCTCTTCAGGTAGTCCTTAATCCAGGTGATTGTGGAGGCATCCACCTGTGTCTTCTGGAGGTTTTTACACAGTAAAACAGGCTAAATTGTGTTAAACACACTGGAGAAATCAAAGAACATGATCCTCACAGTGCTGCCTGCTTTGTCCAGATGACAGTGGGTTTGTTGAAGCAGGTGTCTGATGGCGTCTTCCACTCCAACACCACGGCGATAAACAAACTGCAACAACATGCTGTTTGCTTATTTAGGTGGACCTACATGAGTCTCTCCAAGACCTTCATGATGTGGGATGTTCAGGGCAACAGGCCTGTTGTCTTTAGGAGACAATGAATGAGATGTTTTTGGTACTGGAACAAGGCAGGATGTTTTCCATAGAACTGGTACCTTCTCCTGGGTGAGGCTGAGGTTAAAGATACTCTGCATAATCCCACATACGTAGCTGATCTGCACAAGCCTTTAGGACTCTGGGACTAACACCATCTGGACCAGCTGCCTTGTTCCTGTTCAGTCTCTCCCGCTGCTTCTTCACCTGACTGCTAGATACAGACAGGCATGAGGTGGAGACAATGGGGACACCAGTTTCTTCTGATGTTGGAGATGATGGAACAGCAACAGAAACAGGATCCATGACTGAAGTAGAAGGTTAAAATGTTTTTGCCGACGTTGGTTTGTTTGTCTGTCTGTTAATGATAAAACTCAAAAAGTTGACAAATGTTCAGGAAATTTTTAGAAAATATTCAGAATGGGTCGAGAAACAACTGATTAGATTTTTACACGTTTAATTGTTTTGTTATAAACTAGTAGTAATTAAACATGATTCATTCTGCTGCTCTTATTTCTGTTGATTAGATTCTGTTATTGCATTAATTAATTCACAATTGTCTTCTTACCATCTTCAACTTAATCTTACTACAGTTCTTCTGTTTGAAGCTCCAATGACTCATTTATCCTCATGCAAGGAAACAGAGGAATGGATGGATTTTCATTTGCTATCATTGGATGGAGAGATGGAGGCGTAACTTGTCAATAACAAACACTATGTTTAAGTGTACCTGGTACCAAGCCGCTTTGGATCAAAGGTCTATTAACTTATCACTAGACTTGAGCCCCTACGTCCTGCACACAGGTAAGAGAGGGGCCACCCAAAACAAGTAATAACTATCATTAAATATATTCCTCCTGACAGTCTCAGCTTGAAATCATCCTGTTTTGTATTTTAGCTTCCTGTCAAAACACTTTCTTTTGTCACACATTAAAAGTCTCAAACAGTGGGAGCGTTTTCTGCTCTGTCAAGGGAGACTGTAAGTTTGAGTTCATTGCAACTTCCACGAAAAATAAACAACAATCAAATCAGAGCCAAGAGGGATTTTGTATAAATCTAAATCTCGTTATATTGCAAGTGACAGAGAGGAAATGATGAGAGCCAGTTTCAAGTTCAGCTGATTTATCTCTGATGTCTACCACACCTACAGCAATCAGCACAGAGGACAGGGACATCTGTTGTTGTTGTTTGTCAGGCTGAATCAATAAGTAACATTTCAATCCAAGCTGTAACACATCACAGAGTAAACGTGTTCATGATTAGAATTAGATGCAGTTACAGTGTAATGATGGAAAACTGGTGAATCATTCAGTTTGGAGAAGAAACGTCTGTTTCAATCTTTCAGAACTTTTACTGAGTTTCAATCAAAACCAAATAATCTTGTGAAAATTCTCATCAAAAATTGCCGTCTATCTTCCCACTGAAACCGATACTAAGCTTAGTTACTGGCCTCTGCATGTCTCGCCCTTTTGTTCTTCCTTCAAGATGTAGAAAAGAGCTCGAGAATCTCTGCTTGAATAATTGAGTGACAGACTGCAGGGTACTCTGCTTGGGTTTCCTTGATGTGAAGACTCTTTAAAAGATGCATGGATACCTTCCCAGAGGGAGATGGAAAGGCTTCATGGAGCCGAGGCTCTCTACATTTAAAGATTATGTGTGCATTCACTAAAGCAATATGACCAGAAAGATGCTCAGAGGGCCATTCATATCAACATGCATGCCTATAAATCAGTTATATCCCCACATATTGCAAATGCAACCGTTTGGCAGACAAAACACTCTTCAAGTGACTCTGCAGACTGCAATAATTGCTCTCAGGATACACAAAGTTTGGTAAACAAGAACTTAGATAAGAGCTTAGCTTCAGAGGAAGAGAATAAAGCTTCTTATAAACTCAGCTGTTCACAACAAACACATTCAGGTGCTTCTAGTTAATGCTGACTGGAGCTTGAGCTTTAAAAAGTATTCTCTCAGTCAGGTGAATCACCCCCACCAACAATATTGATCCTCTGCCTTCATAAGAATAGCAGTCACGTCCAAGTGGGGGCGGCGGGCAGCATCTCCGGCTGCGTCCCTCACGCTCCAGCCACTGAAATAATTAGGAGTTTTCATTAATGGGCAATGAAAGACTGAGAATGAATGAAGGAGAACAGCCTCAGGGAACATTAGGGATATTTAATGCTTTCCTCTGGGGCTCCAGAATACCAGCACATTGGATGGATGCACAATTAATACATCAGGAATCCAAAAGGAAAACGCTTCACTGTACATGCAAACTGATAAGATACTGTTAAAATCATGAAACCTGGTGTAAAACAGACAAAATGATCTGAACTCTGTTTTATTTGTCAAGTTTCTTCCTGTTTCCCAATCAGCTAATCATTCAACAAAATAAAGTACTTAATTAAATCTACATGTGTGTGCATTGCTCATAAAATGCAAAGTGACTCTCAAGCGAAAGACTAAAATTTAAAAAAGGACAGAAATACATTAAGACTGGCAGCATAATGAATATTTCATTTGTTCCTATTTATGGAAGCTGCAGATTTTAGAACAGAGCAGCCAGAAATAACATGATTCCATAAGTGTTTACACTTATAGAAGAGAAACAAAAAGAAAACAAAAAGAAAAAAATTCCCTTTGATTCCATCTTATATAAACGTGACTAAATCAGATCAACAAGCAGCATGGAGCCTTCCTCATTCATTTTTCAGGAACACAGTGCATTACACAGAAACTGCTCTGTCATGTCTTTCTGTAAAATGAAACACTGAGCAGCGCCTGTAAGAGGAAGTTTGCAGGGAGCGAGTACGAGGATTTGCATGCTAGTTACATTTGTGCCAAAACAGCTTTCACAGCCACTAGTGAAGCCCATGAATCTCTTTTTGTCACATCGTGCTCTCAGTGTCGACTCGCCTCACGCTGTTTCTCCTGAGCTTTCTAAGTGGCTCAGTGTCAAGGCCACACCCCTTGTTAGCAGGGAGAGTTCATTATGTAAATCATCCTACTGGAGCCATATCAACAAGGCACACACTCAGTTATCGTTTTCTGCCACCGAGGCTCTTCTTCTCCCCGGTCTCTCATAAGGAATCATGGCCTAATAGCATCCCATTAACATAATTGCCAGCACAACTAGTGTTCCATGTCTCAAAGCCTCTCTGCTGCTTTGCCAGCTGAAAAACAGAAGAGAGGATGGGTGAGAGTGGGAGGTGGGGGGTTAATTAAGCTGACATGCTGGCCAACCCCCCACCCCCCATCCCCCCACTCTGTTTCTATTTTTTTCCAATAGAGGAAGAAGACATGGGTATTTGAGAATCTGCCTGAGCTCACTCGGTTTGTACCCATAAACTCCTCTGCCAGGCCAAATAACATCCTTGTTATTTTTTAATTGATTGTTAATTAAAATATATCACATCACAGATTCCACAGATCTCCTAATGTGGAGACGAGGCCCTTTCAAGCCCATTAACACATCTTTAATTAACGCAGCACAATTATTTAGTCTAACAAGAAGAAGGTCCCTAAATGATGAGAAGGAGGCTCATGGAACAGTCCCAAAGAACAAGAGAGAATCTCTGTGGTTCACTGAAGGAGCTGCTTTATAAAAGACACGTGTACGATCGGTCAGCCCAGAAAGATGCTGCAGCATCAGACACAGAGGTGAGTAAAACTAACTGCAGGGAGTCATGATCATGCACTGCACCCCTCCTGCACGCTGCTGTTACCCCTAACGCCCACCCATAAACTAAAGTCATGTGTGCTGCTCTAATGACTTGATTGGCATCTGTTTTTATCTTACTGTGCTGTAAGAGAAGAACGAGCTACTTTCCTGATGCACAGTAACAGACATGGACAAAACTGTTCATGACTGTCTGTTAAAATAACAAAACCCACAATAGTGACTGAAATAATCTGAAACTGCAAAAAGCCATAATAAAAATGGAATTAAAATGGTGTAACGAAAATTTGAAATTGCTTTTAAATTGCAGTTAAAATGTTGAATAAAAAACTGTACTGGACAAAAAATAATGGTTCTCCCAGAAAAGACTGAAAACAATTTGACCATAGGGACATGCTAAACATGTGTCCTGTAATTAGCATCATTAGATGTCTGGTACACAGTAGTCACAGTGTTGTTTGGTATCATAGTGAGTACCACACTGAATCTGGATTACAGTAAACTAAGGAAAGATGTTTTGGGAACTTAGAAGGAAGATTGACAAGCACAATAAAGATAAAGGCAAAAGACCATCTCCAAGCAGCCTGATGTTTCTCCAACTACAGTTACATAAATTCCTGTAACTCTCACAGCCAAATGAACATTTACACTGAGACATTTTTAGAAGGTAAAATACTACAAACGGTGGTGTTTAGTGTCTTGTTTCAGACTCTGGCAGCTCGGGGTGTGTGTGTTTAATCTGCAGGAGCAGCACGGACACGCCGGGCAGGTCCTGGTGTAACATTGTTACATCACTATGTTACAGTCAGTTGTTTTCCAGGAGAGAGTGGAGCAGCTGCTCAGAGTGCAGGATTCAGGAGGATTACTGAGAAATGTGTGTATTAAACTAGAAACCACTCTGGAGGGTTTAATAAGGAAATAACATCATAACATGGTTAAAAGATCCAAACAAGGATTTTACATGATACAGGATCTTTAAAGAGACTGGTAACATGAATGGAAACAAAACAACTTGAACAACTGTTCTGGTTCTGATCTGGATCCTCTTGAGTTGATTGTCCAAAGGAGGATGAAGAACATGGTGGAAAACCCTCATCATCCTCTTCACAACACTCAACAACAGAGTGTCTTCAGTCAGAAGATTCTTCAGATCCAACACAGACGCTACAGGAGATCCTTCCTGTCCACAGTTAGAACCCTCTACAGGAGATCCTTCCCGTCCACAGCTAGAACCCTCTACAGGAGATCATTCCCGTCCACACCTAGAACCCTCTACAGGAGATCCTTCCTGTCCACACCTAGAACCCTCTACAGGAGATCCTTCCTGTCCACACCTAGAACCCTCTACAGGAGATCCTTCCTGTCCACAGCTAGAACCCTCTACAGTAGATCCTTCTCGTCTACAGTTGAGTTGTGTTTATACTCCTCCACCACCTCCACTTCTTCTCCATGATGGAAACATCTAATTAATAAATTAATAAAGTGTGTTTGAATTGAATTTGGATGAATGTAGGAAACTGACTTCCTCAGATCCACTTCACAACATGTCCAGCCTTGTTACGCTTATCAAGATGACAACTACAGTACATAAAGCACAATTAGCAGTTAACCAGGTGTTATTAAATTATCTCATGGAGCCAAAAGACAAAAAGCAACAACTCTTCATCAAGAGAGTGTAACAATCTTACTAAATGCAAAAGCAAGAACATGGTTGAAAGCAACATGTTAATATAAGGTACCTCTTTTAACAGTTTTCAACTCACTGCTGCTCCTTTAGTCTGTTGTTGGCTCTTTTATTGTTATTATTGAAATATGTAACCGTGGTAACCACGTTACCCTGATGAAACATCCATTTTATTTGAGTGCTGGAATCCTCCTGCTGGAATATTTTTTCATTCACCCAAAATCTCGTGTTTGCAAAGCATCACAGTTTTTAAATCACTTTAAATCTACAGGACACAATGGCATTTATTCACCTGCATCACTGTTCCATGTAACACACCCGGAACATTCAATATGGCAGCCATGACAACAAAATCAAATCAAAAAAAAAAAATCAAAAATACTTTATTAATCCCCGAAGGGAAATTCAAGTGTTGTTGTAGCTCAGTTATTCTTCAGGGAGCCATAGAGAGTTCTAGCTGTGGACAGGAAGGATCTCCTGTAGAGGGTTCTAGCTGTGGACAGGAAGGATCTCCTGTAGCGGTCTGTGCTGCAGCGGATTATGAAGAATCTTCTGACTGAAGACACTCTGTTGTTGAGTTACTGTGTTCTGAAGAGGATGATGAGGGTTTTCCATCATGTTCTTCATCCTCCTTTGGACAATCAACTCAAGAAACTCCAGTTCAGTCTCCAGGACAGAACCATATCTCCATATCTATCTGTTCAGCCTCCTCGTGTCACATACTCTGATGCTCCGCCCCCAACAGGTAACTGCAGATGTGATCAGCTGACAAACTCCTCTTCATTTTTCGCTCCTCTTCAAATCTGTCTGTCCGTATTGTTTGAAAGCCAGACAGAGACACACTGGAGTCCAGGATATGTCCCATTAGCCATGTCTCAGTGAAACACATGATGCTGCATTTCAACAGAGTTTCAAGTTCATCCATTTTGTTAGCAAAGAGATCTCACATTTGTCAATATGACTGATGGAAGTGAAGGTTTAAACTTCCTCTTTCTCTCTCTTCACTTTGCTCCTGCTCTGCATCCATGTCTTCTTCTTTGAGCTCATCAGGGATCCAGAGTTTCAATTTGAGGAATATTTCAGCCTTAGAAATGTCAGTTAGCTGCTCTTACTTGTAAACAAGTNCACACCGCCCGGGCAACGAAGGAGTGGCTTCGTAAGAAGCATTTCAAGGTCCTGGAGTGGCCTAGCCAGTCTCCAGATCTCAACCCCATAGAAAATCTCTGGAGGGAGTTGAAAGTCCGTGTTGCCCAGCGTCAGCCCCAAAACATCACTGCTCTAGAGGAGATCTGCATGGAGGAAAGGGCCAAAATACCAGCAACAGTGTGTGAAAACCTTGTGAAGACTTACAGAAAACGTTTGACCTCTGTCATTGCCAACAAAGGCTATATAACAAAGTATTGAGATTAACTTTTGTTATTGACCAAATACTTATTTTCCACCATAATTTGCAAATAAATTCTTTAAAAATCAGACAATGTGATTTTCTGGATTTTTTTCCCTCATTTTGTCTCTCATAGTTGAGGTATACCTATGATGAAAATTACAGGCCTCTCTGATCTTTTTAAGTGGGAGAACTTACACAATTGGTGGCTGACTAAATACTTCTTTGCCCCACTGTACATAAAGCACAATTAGCAGTTAACCAGGTGTTATTAAATTATCTCATGGAGCCAAAAGACAAAAAGCAACAACTCTTCATCAAGAGAGTGTAACAATCTTACTAAATGCAAAAGCAAGAACATGGTTGAAAGCAACATGTTAATATAAGGTACCTCTTTTAACAGTTTTCAACTCACTGCTGCTCCTTTAGTCTGTTGTTGGCTCTTTTATTGTTATTATTGAAATATGTAACCGTGGTAACCACGTTACCCTGATGAAACATCCATTTTATTTGAGTGCTGGAATCCTCCTGCTGGAATATTTTTTCATTCACCCAAAATCTCGTGTTTGCAAAGCATCACAGTTTTTAAATCACTTTAAATCTACAGGACACAATGGCATTTATTCACCTGCATCACTGTTCCATGTAACACACCCGGAACATTCAATATGGCAGCCATGACAACAAACAGATAGAGTTCTGTGCAGAAATATGTTTTTTAAATTTGATCCAACACTAAGAAGCCCAAAATGAGCTAAGAATAAAACAACAAAGAGTTCATATTTTTGCATTAGTTCAACATGGAGGTTTATACCAAATATCTGTATAAAACTCTTCCAGATGGAGTTTGAAACAGGAAACTGTCTCATACAGTCAGAATGTGAACAAAAGTTTGAGGATATAGAGAGAGTCTATGCACAGGGAGACATGTCCAAACTCCAGTCTGGCTGCTGATTTAATCCTCAAGATATCTAAAAATGAACCGAATACAGAGATAGTTGGAACCCAGACAGGAAGGCATGATCTTCATCCTGTCAACATGGGAGCAGATAACAAGACACACAGAGGAAACCAAATTAGCATGAGTACAGATATCACGAGCAGGAAACTCCTAGTTCAGCATGTAAAGGTGTGGAGTTTCGCTGGAATATGTCCCTGAAGCTTTTTTAATTCACTTTGCTTGTCATTTTCTACTTTTTATTCACGTTTGCAAAAAATTTAAGTTTATCCATTTTCCTTCTCTAGTTTTTCTCTACACCACATCTGTGAGGTCTGTTAAACTTGTTTGGGATTTTGACTTTTATTTAGGGCATTGAGTGAGTTGAGGCTCTGACCACAAAAAAATGTTTTTTTTTCTAGATATTGTTTTTGTTGTATCCAAAAACCTTCCTTGTAAACATGATATTACTTCTAGAAATGTCTTTGTCAATGTGAAAACATATAAAACCCAAAGTGCTGTAGTAACTATATACAGTATGTGGTGGCGGCAGGTGCGTTCACACCGGCCACTTTGTCAACGTCAAGCAACGTTCATAACGCTCCAAGTTTGACGCTTGAAAGTTGAAGCTCATAACGCCTGCCAGTCAGAGCGCGTAGGCGTTAAAGCTTGTAATGCTTGACCGTTAAAAAGAGCAACAAGGCAGGGCTTCCTTTGTTATCGGATGTTCTGAGCTATGGCGGATCAAATAGAGGGAGTGGCTTGGCTTTATTTACTCTGTTTGTGGACACACCCCATTCTTCAGATGTGTTCTGAGTTTGAGGAGTTAAACCATTTGCTCCAGGAGCTACATATGGATGAGGTTAGCTTCCAGCGCTACTTCCGTCTGTCCCGCGCCCTGTTTGAAGACTTCCTGCTTCATTCAGGTACGACACTACGATGAGACGCTCTGATTGGTTGACATGCCGCTTCAAGAGCGTCAAAAGTTCGGCTAGCTGAACTTTCTGCGTTTCGAGCATTTCAAGCGTCAACACCTGAAATGTTCGAAAAGCTTAAAAAGTTGACGCTCATAACGCTAACAAAGCGCCGCAGAGCCGTTGACGTCTGTCTGACGGACTCCACCATAGACTTTACATGTAAACTTGCTGCTTCTGACGTTGACGGTTGGGCCGGTGTGAACGCACCATTAGTGGATCAAAACCAGCTCCACTCGAGTACCTCTGACCTCTGTCTTAACGTCAGTGGTGGTCAGCAGCCCCAGGGCGGCTGTGGCTACAGCGTAGTTTATCCCCATTAGAGTACGACTGAGTGTGTAAATGATACCATGTAGATTCACACATAATTGTGAAATGAACTTTAGACATACGTCTCTGGGATTTTTAGAAGGCAACTACACATTGATGTTAGAGGAAAGAAGTTTTCCTGAGCTTGTAAACGAGCCCTGGTTGTTCATGCTTTTTTAACATACTCTGATGAGCATGAACATTTAACTGGTTAATTCAAAAGAGCCTAAAACTGAGATAGTGTGGCAGTTTCCTTGAACTTTTCATCTCAACCTGTTGAGCAGGTTATGACAAATATCAGACAAATATCACTTTTAGAGTCTCATGTTAAAAGCACATTGTTGTGACAGAGCACCTATCCTGACTACATGTGACCCCAGTGGAGGGTCAATCTAAGGAAACCCTGTCAGCAAACAGCTTCTATTTATAAACATGCTTGACCTGAGTCAGTTCAAAAAAATCTCATGGCCTAATTCCATGTATCAAGTCTTTCCAAACATAAAGACTCACACTGCAGCTGGACGAAGAGAAGGATGACAGAGGGGAGACAGAAGAAGAAAGAAATGCACTTTTAAATAATTTGAATGTCAAATAGTTTGGCACTTAGACCAAAAAACCTAAAACTGAAGGGAGATTCACAAATACTGTGAGTGTGTGAGGACAGTAGCAGCTCTGTTCGGCCGATTAAAACGATGTTACTGACAAAGACAAAGAAAGAAACATAGGAAAGAACTCTGAAAGAAAAGAGGACACAGGGCAATGAGAGTTGAAGGAATGAAGACATATGAAGAAAAAATAAAGAGAAGAACAATACGTAAGGGAAAAATTAGATGAGGTATAAATAATGTGGAAAGAGAAAATTAAAGGCAGAGGACTTTTCAAAAGGGGTTCACTGGCTTAACTTTATACTTTCTTCTCTTTGTAATTCATCATGTCTAGTTACTGTTTGTTCTTTTACTCTCAGTATTTCTTAGTTTATCCTTAATTTACGCATATCGAAATAATTAAGACCAACTCTGTGGGTAATAAACATTAAGAGCTTAAAAAATAGGACTTGTGTCACTTGCTCATTTAGGTTAAAACATTTTAATCGTTTATAAGATATTAAATTGTGTAAATAGTCTAGGAAGCTTGTATTTGTGGTGGTGGGCCATGTGATTAGGAACACATAAAGATAAAAAGTACAGGACTGAAAATACATCCTTGAGGGACTCCTAGAGTGTGGAGAGCCGTTGATAATGACAAACCACCGGAAGCTTTGGTTTAAATCAGTGGTCCCCAACCTTTTTCATGCCAGGGAATGATTTAAAATCTGAAAATATCTTCATGGACCAGCAACAACAAAAAAGACACGACTGACATAAAAACTGGGGTATTTTTATAACGGTAAATAGCATGTACTTGTATAGCGCTTTACTCAGGTCCTACAACCCCCAAAGTGCTTCACACTACAGTATGTCATTCACCCATTCACACACACACTCACATGTTTGGTGATGATGAACTACACACATGTTGTAACCACAGCTGTCCTGGGACACACACTGACAGAGGCGAGGCTGCCAGACACCAGCGCCACTCCGACCACCACCAAACAGGCAAAGTGGGTTAAGTGTCTTGCCCAAGGACACAACGGCCATGTGATCTTTTTCTCTGGGCAGAGCGGGGATTCGAACCAGCGACCTTCCAGTTACCAGACGACCCGCCCTACCACCTGAGTCAAACAAACGTAAATTTAATGTGGTCTTGCAGCTTTATTAGCAGTGCTCAACATCATAACATGACTAACATCCTCTCGGCCTCTCACACTCTCTGGTCATTATGTTAACATTTAAACATGCCTTNGGTCCTACAACCCCCAAAGTGCTTCACACTACAGTATGTCATTCACCCATTCACACACACACACACACTCACATGTTTGGTGATGATGAACTACACACATGTTGTAACCACAGCTGTCCTGGGACACACACTGACAGAGGCGAGGCTGCCAGACACCAGCGCCACTCCGACCACCACCAAACAGGCAAAGTGGGTTGACGCCGGGCTCACACTGCATCCGGATCCGGTCCGGTGCGGACCCCGCAGGTATTCCGTTAGATTAAAATCCCTTTAGAAGGCTCACACTAGCTCCGTGCGGTGCGGGTCCGGTTACGGAGGCTGTACGGCACTACGGAAAGAATCCGCAAGGATCAATTTTTTCCGGACGCCGGAGCCACTCCGCGTCAAGTTTGATGAAATCTGACGAACTATACAGGAAGTGTGGCTTGAATATCCGGTGTTTTTTCAAAATAAACGAGTGTACGAACAATTGTAACTTGACTCTTCTTTTTAGACAGCACACGCGCTAATAGGAAATGTAAACATTACATCACACCCGGTGACACAGGGTCCCGAAAGCCTGCAGCACAACACATTTTCACACATTTGCTAAATAATGGACGTGTTCTCGTGTGAAGTCCCGACAAAACGATAACCCACGTGAACTTCTGTTCTCGCGAGTGACGTTTTACGCACCCAGCACCGGAGCTCACCGTACTCCCTATCCGGAGCAGATGTGAGTGGTAGCTTGCGGAAAAACCGCACCGAATCCGGACCGAAGCCGTTCCGGATGCAGTGTGAGCCCGGGGTAAGTGTCTTGCCCAAGGACACAACGGCCATGTGATCTTTTTCTCTGGGCAGAGCGGGGATTCGAACCAGCGACCTTCCAGTTACCAGACGACCCGCCCTACCACCTGAGTCAAACAAACGTAAATTTAATGTGGTCTTGCAGCTTTATTAGCAGTGCTCAACATCATAACATGACTAACATCCTCTCGGCCTCTCACACTCTCTGGTCATTATGTTAACATTTAAACATGCCTTCAAAATAAGATAGACCACAAAAATTAATATAAAGTGCATGAAAAATATAACTCACCATAACGTTGATTTCAGGGTTATGTTCAAGTTTCTGATGTTTTATTTTGTAAATGTTTGTGTTTCCCGTTCTTCCATTTCTCGTGTGCTTTAGTCTTTTCTGTCAGAGTTTTCTTGTTACTTCTCAGTTGTTCTGGTTGATGGGTTGTTTTTCAGTAACTGTGTTCTATTTAAGTAGAGTTCTTATTGACTCCCTGTGTTTCCTCAGGCTCTTTGATAAGTTCTCTAGTCCCTCAGTTCTCTTTCTTGCTCTTTTTCTGCTGTTCCTCACGCCTCCTGATTTACTCCATCCTCAGCTGTTCCTGGTTACTAATCACCTTTCTCTGCCTTTAAACAGCTTTCTTTCATTCCGTCATCTGTTGGTTCATCTGTTAGCTCCACAGGTGTTCTTACCTTCATAGTGGGTGTGAAAACAGGTCAACAACTTCTCTTTCAGTGTGAATCTCTCAACCTACGCAGGTGGCGATAAAACCCGAGTTCTCCCGAGTTCTAACGGCCTGTATCTATTTCGTCACAACTCCTTTGTTCGTTAGTATTCAGCAGCTCCTGCAGTTGAAACCACACCTAGCATGCTGCTGGCTAAAAGCTGTTAGCATAAGACGTAGCAAACAGGAAGACACGACGTCTGACGTTGCCATGCACAGCGGGGCAGGAAACAGTATACTTTGCTCTCATAGGCTAGTTTGTTAGCGAATCTGAGTCCAGCAAATTCGAATAATGAATATGAACGAGCTGCTTCCCGAAGCCTGACGGAAGGAGCCGGAACCACCAGAATTTTAATGCAGCGCTTTGAGTGGTCTGAATGACTAGAAAAGCGCTATACAAATACAGGACATTTACCATTTACCATTTACCATTTACATATATCCAAGCTATAGAGCTACAGGACTGTGTTTTCAGACTTGTTTTACCAAAATGTTGTTGTTGTTTATGTAGAAATTGTTCAGTTTTGTTTTACAAATTTCTTTCACGAACAAAAGTCCTAACATATTCTTCCCAATCAACCACATGGTTGCCTTATATATAATTTGTTCTAGTTGTCTCCACCTTGCGTTTTTTAAAGAAACACAACCACAGAATTTCTCGACTCTTTTCTCAGCCTCTGTTAATTTGACACCTTGAGCTGGGGCAACTAGGTGGGGAGTGAGAAGCCACAGAGGAATTCATTAGGCGCACAACTGCAGGGTCCTGGCTCGAAGCGTTAATGACATTGGAGGATAGGGAAACGAGACAGCCCAGACACAAAATGAAATAAACATGAGGGCTGTCAGAGCTGACAGCAGCAGCAAGAGGGACAGACTCGTTTGGGCCAGAGATCTTCAGCCTGAGATCAGACCAGAAACAATTTTGTGGGGGGAGCACAATTGTCTTCAGCAAACCCTCAGACTCACACTGACAGGCATGATGTACACTATGGGTGTGTAAGTCTACATGTGCACTGATCTTTTCATACATGTAAATGGATTCTAGCGTTACTCTGACACACACAATCCCTCTGAGAGCTTGGTAAGTAGTCAAGACTAATCTGTCCAGATAATGATGTCTACTGATTGCTACCTGTGCTAATACAGCCTACGTCTCATACATGGGACTTCATCATTAATTAATGAACATAAAATCATGTCATTAGGTGTTACTTTTGTTACTAAAACCTCAAAAGTATAATCGATATGCCAAATTTCAAATATTTGTTTATTATAGTCACATCACATATCCTCAGTCTCCCGTCTACAATTCAAAATTCAGAAGCCAGATTCCTCACCGATACCTCCAAACGTTCACACAACTCTGGTTTTATATTCCCTTCACTGGCTCCCAGTGGATTTTAGAATTCATTTTATAATTCTGGTGCTGACATACTGGGCTCTGAACAGCCAGGTCCCTGTATACCTGCATCAGCTTTTAACAGAACACTGTCCTGCTCGAGCAGGTGTTTGAGGCACGACCGAAAATGCGCGCCGCATTTACGTGGTGCATTTTGTGCAGTCATGGAAGGTGTGCCTGACGCTCAAGTTGGAGATATCTGAACTCCAGGGTCAAGTCGCGCCGCGTCAACCAATCAGGAGCCTGGTTCACAGGGGCAGGTCCAGCCAAAGTCATGGAGGAAGGATTGATAAACGCTGTGGCTAACCATCCAGAGCTATACGATACCAGCTGTTTTCTATACAGAGACAGGAATAAAACGTTGAGAAGCGAAATGAACTTACCAGATTGCCTGATCTCTTCACTTATATTCCTCCAAGTTTTGACTGACCCGGCGAAGCTGCGCAAAAGCCAGCAAGCTCGCCTACTGTCCCTCATGTCTCCACAATACATAGAGAAGGGAGACTCTCTCTTTAAACGCTGACAGCTGCCATTATGCAAAAATGGCACTACTTCCTCCCACAAGTTGCATATTTTGAAGCGCGAACAGTTCGTGTTGGCCACGCTTCGAGGTGCAAATGTTAACGCGACCTAACATGCTAACGCGCACTGCACTTTTTGGTCACTTCAAACGTGTTTAGTGTGAATGCACAGTAAAACTTGACTTGGAAAAATAATTACACAATTTAAATGTATTTTTGTAATAATTTTATAACTGTTCAGTTGCAGTTGTGGTCAATTACATGTTCGTCCAATCTCATCTTGTCTGAAGTGTTTTACTGAAATTCAGACCTCAAGCTCTCGTCATTCAGGCTCCTTTCCTACTTGTCTAGGGCAAATCCATATTTTCCAATAATTTACCATTAAACATAACCAAGGTGGCAAAAGTCTTGGAGAGACTTAAATTGGGAAATCAGTAAATTGGTAAAGCAAACCAGCACCTTTAAAGACCAACTGCAGTTTGCTTATCGTCATGGAGTTGGAGTGGAAGACGCCATCATACACCTGCTTCAACAAACCCACTGTCATCTGAACAAAGCAGGCAGCAGCACTGTGAGGATCATGTTCTTTGGTTTATACAGTGTATTTAACACAATTCATCCTGTTTTACAGTGTAAAAACCTCCAGAAGACACAGGTGGATGCCTCCACAGTCACCTGGATTAAGGACTACCTGACAAACAGACCTCAGTTTGTGAGACTGAAGGATTGTATGTCTGACCAGATGATCAGCAGCACAGGAGCACCATAGAGGTGAAGGCAAAAGACTGTGCTTCCTGATTATTCGGTTTATTCCTCACACATATTTTGAGTTCTGTTCCAAAACAGATGTTTCGCAATTGTTGCTCAAGCCATTGTTGAGTTTATGTTGACCCAAAAAATATCTCCCATTATAAACTAATGAAAGAACAGCACCACTTGACGAGCTCTGGGTTCAAGGTGCAAGAGATTGTTAGGAGGCATCAGGTGTGTAATTGGTCTTGGCGTCTGACTACAGTAACAACAATATAACAAATTGGCCTCGTTTTTCATTTAATTAATCATGTCTTGCTGACAGCTACCTGTACCACACATCATCATCAGTCAAGAGAAGCCCAGTCACATGTAATAAAAGAGGACACACCTCATTAAATTACTGTATTTTCTTCTTTTTTAACAAAAACACAAACATTTTCACAGTTTCATCTGTTATATCTGTTTGTTTCAAGAGCTGGCTGGACTGGAAAACAAGAATCACACCATTAAATACATAATGTAGTAACAAACCAACATCTTTCATTTAGGAAACTGTATATTAAGATTCTGGATGATGATACAAATAATGAGCCGGTCCTGTTTTAACAGTGAACCAAAGATCTTGAATGAAATCCTTCAGAATGCTACTATAGGTCTCTATCTGGTAATCAGTATGTTCCTCAAATGATTTACCCATTTTTATATACGAAGCACAACATTTACCTAAAACTACAAAGATTAAACAAAATAATAAACTGATAAATGTTGAATTTGCAGGATCTGATCATATAATGGGCCACAACACGAAAACTAGTTGGCCAGGTGCGCTGCGTTCAACTTACCTCAAACATCTAGATTTTAAACTTTCACCTAAATATAACAGTTTTAATTTGATAGTGCAACAGTATTTGTAAGAGTGTAACCCCTCCTTTCCACTGAACACGTCGACAGCACGTGGCGTTTTACTCGTACAATCAGCCGAGAGCCCCTTCCCACCGGGAGCACTTAACACACATAAATCCAGCTGGTCCCAGGAGATGTGATGTCATCAGTACACACAACAACAAGCAGGGAGAAAGACGACAACGTGTATCCAGAAGGTATGTGGCTTATTTTCACATTACCTACGGACTTCAAACCCGTCCCAGGGACTGTAATTTTTCGTAGTCTCGCAAATGGAAATCCACACGTGTCCTTTTATTTTGAAACTTCTGGGTAGTTTACATTTCATGAATGCCTGATTTCCTGTCTGGTCCAAACTAAACTGCTGAGCTTGACGTGTTTCAGAAGCGTGCAGCGTAAAAAATAGAACTGCAACATAATGCTCACGACACTACGATGCTGGGACTCGTCTCATGCGCGATGCTTCACGCGCAGTGGAAACTGTCTCATTGACTTTAATGGCAGCTATCAGCCGTGTATTACGCATCACTCACATTGCGTGTCTGTTGCGCGTTCAGTAAAAAGGAAAGGTAAAAGTTTGATGGGATGGACAGACGCTAAATTTCTTTTAACATATCTGTCATTTTACAAAACTGAAAAAAGTGGTTGATCAGCTGATACGACTCTACATGATGATTATATCATGAAGGTTTGAAGTGGATTAGAGCACCAAAATGCAGAACCAGAATTCAACAATGAGAATTATGAGCAGGAGTTAATAGCGAGAAAGAGAAGTGTTTTATTAGGAAGAAGCCTGAAAGCTGCATGAACACTGACACAAGATAGACAAAAGCAGGTATCGCAATACCTGGAAGTCCCAGTCCTGCGATGTGCAGAAGTTGCTTTGTGGAGTGTTATAGATAAAACAAACAAACAAACAAACAAACAAACAAACAAACAAACAAACAAACTAATTAAATATTGTGTTTTATGCCTTATATCTCATCCAGCCATTTCAACTTAAAACAGATCACATTTCTTGATGTAAAGAACTGCTCTTACCTGTAAGGACATAATTGCCAGCTTCATAAGTTCAGAAATACCTTATTATAACAAAAAGAAGCTCATGTGGCCAGAATATGTTTAGAAGGTAAAAATAAACCAAATTTATATTTTAAATGAAGGTATTTATAAAGGTAAAACTGACTGGATGTAAGTAGAACTAAGGTTACAGGTTGAATATGGAACACCAAAACAACATGAAGTGCACGGCTGTCACAGCTGAACAGCAGAACAAGGCTCCAGCCGTCAGGGCGCCAGGCTCGTGATCCCCGTTTACGCTCGGATGCCGCAAAAACTCCTTATCCAAACCCACTCTTGCACCTGATCCTCTCCGGTTGCTGCTCCCACGAGGACAACAAAACCCCTGGTGCTCTGAAGCAGCTTCTCGACCCGCCGACTCCACCGACTCCACCCCCCTACACAGTACCAACCTCGCTATTACGGACTATTCACTGTATTAGGTAACCTGCAATGGTGAATGCTGCTCTGCCCACTATTGGCTGGTAGGTGTAAACAAAATGCCAAATAAATATTTTATTAGATTTTACTTCAAATATAATTTTTAAAGGAAATACTATATTTTCATTCTACAAGCCTGTAAACACCGAGTGGAGGTACAGTACTATTTTGTTAAAAATATTGCTTTTTCTGAAAATGTTCCATATTCCACCTTTAAATGCATATAATTTAAACACATAATCACGTTTTTAAAAAGCTGTTGGGGTAATAGCTCACCTGAACCAGCTCAAATAAATGTTCCACAGTCTGAACTGATACATTTAAAAATGAAACGTAACTATGTAAAATGTTTCATGACCAGAACTGACATTGTCAATGTCCGCCTAATTTGTACGGTATGCAGGGAGAAGGGAGGGGAGAAGCTTGACAGGGGAAAGAAAGTGCGTGTGTGTGTGTGTGTGTGTGGTGGACAGCAGTAGAGACACGCGGGGGATGTAAGATACAGGACGTTAAATTGCTTCCAAAAAGACTTCAGTAGGTGCCAAGCTGACAGTGATTTTTTTATTTTTCTTGGGGTGGGGTGTGTGTGTGTGTG
>SSNP01000064.1:2885385-2911263 GCA_006937955.1 Pachypanchax playfairii
TTTTGTAGAGATAAACTCCCAAATCGCTATCATAAATCATAAATCAATTACTCATTAAGACTGAAAGTGTTCTTTAAAGAGGTGAGTCTTAAGTCTGCTCTTAAAAGTAGGTGCCGACTCTGAGGATCGGACCGAGTTTGGTAGGTCATTCCACCATCGGGGGACAACAGAGGAAAAGAGTTTGGAACATGATCTCATGCCACGTTGTGGTGGAAGCGCTAGGCGTCTTTCAGCGGCTGAGCGTAGCTGATGCGTGGGAATGTAGGTTTGGATGAAGGAGTGAAGGTAAGTAGGAGCTGTGTGTGTTAGAGTCTGGTAAGCCTGAAGCAGAGCTTTGTATTTGATGCGTGCTGCAACTGGAAGCCAGTGAAGAGAAATGAGCAATGGAGTGACATGAGCCCTCTTGGGCTGGTTGAAGACCAGACGTGCTGCTGCGTTCTGAATCATCTGCAGAGGTTTAACCGAGGACGCCGGAAGACCGGCCAGCAAAGAGTTGCAGTAGTCGATCCGGGACAAGACCAGGGCCTGGACCAGAAGCTGTGTGGTGTGGTCTGTCAGGAAGGCTCTGATTTTCCTGATGTTGTAAAGAGCGAATCGACATGAGCGAGCTACGGAGTTAACCTGCTCCTTGAAGGACAGCTGGTTGTCCAGTATGACACCAAGGTTTCTGGCGGAGGTTTCGGGGAACAGCGTGATGGAGTCAAGCTGCACGCTTATCTGAGGAGGTAAGGAGTTACTGGCAGGACAGATAATGAGGTCAGTTTTGGACAGATTAAGCTGAAGGTGGCGATCCCTCATCCACGCCGAGATACCTGAGAGGCAAGCAGATATCCGCACTGAGACGGATGTATCGTCTGGAGGGAAGGAGAGGAGGAGCTGAGTGTCGTCAGCGTAGCAATGGTAGGAGAAGCCATTGGAGCGAATGATCTCGCCTAATGAGGTGGTGTATAAAGAGAAGAGGAGAGGACCAAGGACCGAGCCCTGTGGGACACCCGTTGCCAGCTCATGCAGACTGGACAAATATAAAAACATGAAACCACCAGCAGAGAGCGTCCTTATAGAAAAGATCCTCAAGCTAAAAGTCATGACAGAATTCTGTTCTAATGATAAAAAGTAGGGATGTCCCGATCAAGATTTTTTGCCCTGAGTCATTTGATTTTGAGTATCTGCCGATACAGAGTCCCGATCCGATCTATAATACATTAAAAAAAGAATAAAAAGCAACGAATAAACAGATCCAGGATGTTCCTTATTTTGTATTTAATTCATCCTATTTAATATTTAGCTGCAGGGACAGGACAACCAGCAGTCCGGGGACTGGGACAGCCGGTTGTGGCCACTCCAGCGCGTCCTGAGGTTTCCCCTGGGCTTCGTCCCGGTTAAGAGTCATGAAGTTGTTACTTGTGTGTAAAAACAAACATGACGAGAGCGCATTTCTGTACTATGAGCACGCAAACAGTCTGAAAGCACACAAACCGGTGGACGGACATTACGTTATTAATTAAAACATTATGTAATTAAATCAGCTGATCAGAACAGCAGACACTGCAGAAAGAGTAACATGATCATGGGCTGTCTTTTGCATGCAGTAAGTGATCACCTCCACTCTATGAACCAGTATAAGATCATATCATAGGGATTTAATATGACTATAAACTAGCACCAGAACTCATGCTAACGCAGCTAGCGAAACTAGTGGAGCTAACGTGGCGACATTCTCAACACAACATCTACCGAGACAATTAAAAAAGCTTACCTCCAAGAAAATATATGCATCGAGGCTTTTATAAGTCCTCATCTTCTCCACTGCTGTGTAGACTACAGGACTGTTAACATTCATATTTTCACACACATCGCGGTTGGTCGTCATGGAAACACGTCCCCTCTTAAGATGGCGGCTGTGCGTTGCAGGGGAAACTGTCCGGGATACCGATGTCGCGCGAAAAGTGATGCATTATAAACTAATGTACACATATGTCTGAGTCCTGATCGGGAGGTAACGTTCGATTCTGATCGAGTCTGAAACTACGTGATCGGGCCCGATTTCCGATCATGTGATCGGATCTGGACATCCCTAATAAAAGGAATGTGTTTACTCTCATAACGTTGGTCATGTTGTTGCTGAGTGCGAAGCCTTAATAAATAAACATCAGTAGACTAAAAGGAAGTTCTCCTGAGTTTGAACGGCCTGTATCTGTTTCATCACAACTCCTTTGCTCGTTAGTATTCATCAGCTCCCGCAGTTGAAACCACGCCTAGCATGCTGCTGGGTAAAAGCTGTTAGCATAAGATGTAGCAAACAGGAAGAGATAACGTCTGATGTTGTCATGTGCAGCAGGGCAGGAAACTGTATACCTTGCTCTCATAGGCTAGTTTGTTAACCAATCAGAGTCCAGCAAATTTGAATAATGAAAATGAACAAGCTGCTGCCCAAAGCCTGACAGAACCAGAAGAATTATAACGCAGACAGACTGAAAGGTCTGTTAATCAGTGTTTCCTAATGTTTTGTAGATATAAAATGTTTCATATTACTGATTAATACTTAAGAAATAATTTGTATGAAAAGGACTCTTTAATTGAAACTGTGCAACTTCAGAAAATGAAGGGGATAAAAATGAACCTGATCACAACTTTAAACTGTTTGGTGAAGTTGTTTCTTTGACAGAAAAAATGAAAATATGCAAAAAATTCATGACAGTTTAAAGGTGGTAAAGAGGATTTTGCCCCAAATTAGAAGCTCAACGGCTGTTTGTTGTTTTTTGAATAGTGCGCATGTGTTTTTTGCAGGTTGAAAACTGGAACAGTGTCTGATGTTTTCTATTGCCTTACTGTGAGGACTGTGTGCACGGCATTGATTCAGCCGCTTGTGTAATTAAATGATCTTCTTAAAGGCTACCGGCAAGTTTTCCTGAATAAAACAGCATTAGAAATATCAGCGTTTGTCACATTTGACCTTTTTTTTTTTTTTTACAATATACTGTGATGACATTTGTAATGAAAAATATCATGTTACTTTTCAATAACAAATGTCAGCTGTGTTAGCTGATTTTACAAACTGCAGTGTTTACCTAGATGATGTGGTTCTAATTGGTTTGACCACATTTCCACTCGGACGAAAGCATTTAAATGTTTTTCTGCTGCATTTTGACCCTTATTTTGGCCAAATGTAGGTTTGGGAACATCTGAGCAGCCTTCTCCAGCTCTCATGCTTTCTTTATATCTGTACAAATAAACCACACAGAGGTACTTTGTACTAGAGGGGAGGGAACTATTACTGATAATAACTTCAAATAAACTGACTTCTAAATATCTGAACTAACACATTAAGACTAAAACATGAGCCTGTTTTTGTTAAAGCCGGTGGAATGAAAGTCATCACAGAGTACTTATCGTTGCTCTGTAACGGGGCAGATGGTGATGCTGACAGGGGAGTCAGCATATCTGCCTGTTAGAGAAAACAAAAGAAATTTATTGTACTGTCACCATGTAGCTTTAGGGAAAGATGTTGAGTTACTCAGACCAATTTATTTGCAGCTGCTTTTTGTGACAACACAGTTAAGGATGGAATGAACAAGGAAACCATGTGAACGAGGTTTGTGAAAGTAAAGACGAACGTCTCCTAACCCACAAAAACTAGTACTCTTTGTATGAGAATACTTTGTGCTACACGACTGTAAAAACATTGTCGAACAAGCTTGTGCTCAATCTTGGCTTCAATAGAAAGAAGTAATCAAGGTTGAAGGATAAACCGTTAAAATAAAGATCCATCCTTTCCAACATCAGGGCTTTTAGATTAGATGTCATTCTGCTGCTAGGACAAAAAATATGTTCTCTTCCTCCAATCTTTCCTCCAGACTGCCAGACATAGAAAACGATCCTCTGTGAGGGTTCCACAGCTAGAACCCTCTACAGGAGGGTCTCATTTACCTTCAGGGATCAATACAGTCTGATTGAATTGATATAAATTGATTTATAATTGAAACTTGTGCCGTCGTGTTTGGATTGATGTCATCATGACATCACTCTTCAGCAACTTTTGGTGAGTTCTATTTTTCTCCATTTTCATTTGGCTTTATGTTTTTTTTTTTTTTTACAAACTTCTACAACTACAAATATCTTGAACTTCAGATGTAAAATTAAATTAAATATCTATGATGACTCTTATGTGTCCTGATGTGGGTTTTTCCTTCTGAAAAGCCAAGTGGTGTGAAAACGGTGATGTGTGGAGGAGCTGGATGAGAGATGAAGAGTGGGAGGGGTGGATTGCAGGAGGGAAAGGGGGTCGACAGAGGGGGTGAGGTGAGGCGGTCCTGACGGTCCCCTGAGAACCCAGTGCACAAGTAGAGTAAATGTTGTTTAGTGCTGATTTTATTCAACCAGCACTCGACAGCTGACAGCGGAACTAAGCTGCAGCCAAACGGAACAATTAATCTTAGTCTGGTTTAAACAGTATATATTAATTTGTGTCACTTCCATAACGTGGAGAGAAGCCTCCGTCTCTCCCCCTCTCCCCTCTGTCTCCCTGCCTTCAAGTGCCTGAGAGCTGCAGCAACCAAAGCCTCCTTCGTAGGGAACATACAGCGTAAGCCTGGAAGTAGCGTCTGCATGTAGCAGCAGGGGAGGAGAGAGAAGAAAATGAGATTCCAAACACTGCAAATCAACCCCTGGAGGTGGGTGGGGGGGGTGGGCGGTATGGCAACTGCATCAGAATGTACCACCACATGTTCAATTTGACATTCATATCAAATTTGCTGAATTTATTAGATTTGTAAAATGTTAAGCAGGTTGGTTTGATAATAAAAGAGGCAAACTGCAGAGACGAAGCTGCACAGAGAGCTCTGATCCAGTTAAATGGCACCCGCTGAATGTGGGAGTTGACATTCAGGTAAAAGATTGAGACCTTTGCTCCTTTTATTCTACCTGGATCTTACTTTCCTTCTGTTATATCAGCACTGACTCAGGCTGCACAGAGGTAAGTGCATTCTGAACACCTGCAGGTAATACAAAAAGCAAATCACTCATAGGCTAAGAAATCCAATTAAAAATGTAAAAATCTTACGCAAACTACATTTGGAAGAAAAAATAGATCCCTCTCCTCGTGCATTTAATGTCAGTGTAAATTACTGGTATAATTCCTATAATTAAGCTTCTTAATATGATTAGCATGTATCAATTAGGAGGCTGGCAGTTCATATAATGAATAATGTAAGCACATTGTTCTGTACTGTAATAGATTAACTCATCATTCACAGTTCTGTCACTCACTGATAATTCTGTGATTAAGACTCTATCAAATATACGTAGTATAAAAGAGTGTGTTTCTTATACACATTCATCACAAAACATTTCTCAAACTTCTGCTTTTCCTCATGAAATTATGTTGTTAAGAGATGACATGTTCCCTCCCCCCGTCAAAATAAAGCTGCAATATCAGCACAGATGATGAGGAGATGAAGGAGAAACACAGAAGCTGGAATTCAAATCAATTTAATAATGACACATCATGATTATTATTATTATTATTTATGTTATGTACGAAATGCTAAACTGCATTAAAAAAGTCCTTCTTCCTAATAAACGTGTGAGTGTGTGTGTGTGTGTGTGTGTGTGGGTTTGTATTTCTGACCTCCTGAGGTCCAGTTTCCTGACTTTTACTATCTTTCTGGGGTCCGAGGGTTCTTGTGGGGACCGAAGCCTGGTCCCCATGAGGGGGACTCCCCTTTTTAGGGTTAGGGGTTAGGTTTATAGGTATGGTGTGAATAGAGTTTTAGTTAGTCTTAGGGTTAGTTATAGATCAGTAATGGTTAAGGTTAGGAAAAGGGTTTGGGTTAGGTATAAATCTAGTTACTAAAATCAATGGAAGTCAATGGACGGTCCCCATAAGGATACCAAAACACACTTGTGGGTGTGTGTGTGTGTGTGTGTGTGTGGGTGGGTGGGGTGGGGCAGCGTGTGTGTGTGTAAACAGCTGATTTAATGTGGCTCTCTGACTCCAGCTGAAGCTGCAGATATGAAAAAAATCCGGTCTTTTCGGACAGATATTAAAATATTTGTGGTTAAAGTAAGAATTAGGATGTTGTAGAGTATTTATTATCAAAAAATAAGATTTCTAATGTCAACTGTTGTGTTGATTGTGTTAGTTATTCACTCTGTACATGAATGAATGTCGGTTTAATTTTGTTTTACTGTGCATAACCAGTTTTTTAATTGCTGTTTGGTCAAAAAAGGAAAAAAAAAACAAAGACTTCAAGTAGGTTTTACATTTAAACACTAAACATTTTGTCACTCTCTTCTGATGTTTAATATCTCAAGCTATAAGATGGTTAAATACCAGAAAGATCAATGAACAATGATTTTAGTGGCTATTCTAGAATTGTCCCGGATTTAAAGAGTTTTACAAAATAATAATGTAAATAACTTAAATAATCTTTTCATCACTTTTGTTTTACAGCTGATTTATAACTAGAAGATTTCTGCACCAGCTCATTTTCCATCAGTCATCTTAACTGTCAGGTGACCAGGCTGAGAGACATGTTGGAGGTTATATCATACCTGGACGCCCTGAAGGCACCTTGGAGCTCTGCCAGTGAGCTGAGATCACACAAGCAGACAGCAGGTAAACTCTGACAAGTCAAAAACGAGCTGCAGCTTCCACACCTTTACAAATCAGACCTCTAGTTTCATTACAACTCATTTCACTCCTCAAACACTAACATCACATCACTTGGTTGGTCATTTTTCTAAAAGATCTCCAGCTTTCACATGTCACGAGAAAACGAGCCTTTTGTTGCGGCTGAGAGGAAAGAAAATACACAACGAGTCAAAGAGGCCTTTACCGAGCTGCTCAGTCAAGTTGAGATTTACATAGTTGATGAAGAGTTCAAATCAGTTTGTCTAAACATTTTCATCCATCATTAAAACCTGGATGGTGAAGACCCAAACAAATAACTCCAAATATTTAAATATCCATAACTAATATGGAATGATTATTAGATATGTCCATCTTTAACAGGAATCAGTTATTGACAGGTTTCAGGTCCAAAATCAGTTAAACTGTAGAGAGATTTTTGGTAACGGTCTAATAGAACATGCAGAGTAAATGTTTCTCAAGCCACACACAAACATTTCTTAAAATAAATAAGACTGTGTAAATATTACTGGAATGAAAAGGATCATGATGAAGCGTAGCAACGACAACATGAAAACACACACGAGACAATAGCTTAAACAAAATGTTCCTTCCTTCTTTTTTCCTCCACTATTGTGCTTGTCGACAGCACCAGATGTTTCTGTCGGGCATCCCTCACTCCATCCCGCAAAAATAAATACACAGCTCGGGTCAAAAGTTCAGGCTTTAGATCAGTGCCGGCATTGTGTCCTGCAGGTGCTGTCAGCTGATCCAGGGACAGCAGCAATGGAAAATATACACGAAGAACAAACACGTAGTGTGTGTGTGTGTGTGTGTGTGTGTGTGTGTATGTGTGTGTGTGTGTGTGTGTGTGGGTTTGTATTTCTGACCTCCTGAAGACCAGTTTCCAGACATTTACTATCTTTCTGGGGTCCGAGGGTTCTTGTGGGGACCGAAGCCTGGTCCCCATGAGGGGGACTCCCCTTTTTAGGGTTAGGGGTTAGGTTTATAGGTATGGTGTGAATAGAGTTTTAGTTAGTCTTAGGGTTAGTTATAGATCAGTAATGGTTAAGGTTAGTAAAAGGGTTTGGGTTAGGTATAAATCTAGTTACTAAAATCAATGGAAGTCAATGGACAGTCCCCATAAGGATACCAAAACAAACGTGTGTGTGTGTGTGTGTGTGTGTGTGTGTGTGTGTGGTGTGTGTGTGTTCCATCATATCAGCTGCAGCTCAGAGGTTCCACTACAGCTGCGTAACCACACATCTCCAAACACCCGAAACACTAAACTAAATGTTGTCGGAGGTTTTAATTAAGAATTTGATTTTAAAGGCAGACTGATTATTAGATGGAGCAACAACTGGCCTGTTAAAAAACTATGAAAATCCATGTAACTTTAAATACCTGAAGGAAATGTATAAAAACAAATCTGTTCAAATCTGCACTGTGGTGTGTTTAAAACCCATCCAGATCGTAGGAATTATAAAACTAACCAGACAGCTTGTTTCATTTTCATGTTTTCATACTGGAAGACGAACCCGCTGTATCCTGATGAAAACATCAGCACATACCTGTTTCAGCTGCTGCCCAAATGTTAGTGGTACAAGTCTGTAACATACTCAGTACATGTCCAACAACCATTGAAATAATAAACACAGATCTAATGTCTTAATGTGAATCGATCTGCGCCACATTTCAACATCCATGTGTAATAAGACCTGATAGGAATTTTATTTTGCGTATGTCCCAGCTGAATTTTAAAGTAAATATTCATTTTATTGACATCACTTACTGATTTGTTCTTATTTTATCATGTACACAAAATGTAGTTTTTAATCCCTATTATTCTTTATACAGGTTTTAAATCCACAGCCAGTTTAGCTGCATTTGTACAACGACAACAGTGATTCTGTTGTATTCATTGTTCAGACCTTGTATTTACAGGTTACGAGCTGAACGAGGAAAAGACGGGCGTGTGTGCAGGAAGCACTCCTTGTAGCAGAGCCGAACTCAGAATGAACTCTGCAGAGCTGCAAGGCATAAAACACCATGTATATCTCTGTCACTCACTTTCCAAAAAACATACCAAGACAACAGAAAGAAGAGCAAGCCAGGAGGCTTCAAACATGGAGAGACAGACGTTCTCACCAGACCTGACAGTTACCTCACAGGGGAGACAGTCGTGTCTTGTGACAATTGTACTCAATACTTTAAATTATTCTGTGAGAAAACTTCATTCACATTATGTAAATGATGAAGACTGCTGCTGGCAGTACTTATGAAACAGCAACAAAATCCACAAACTGCACAGCTGCATTAGGAAACTCATATCTGACATGCCAAGAAAGATTTAAAGCTGCAGCTGATTGTCAAACATCATGTTTTCCAAAGCTTGTGGAACATTTGGAACGTGCTTGCAGCCGTTGCAAGGCGCTGACCCGGTTGACAATGCTCGGTGGTGCTGCAACAGCAGATGGAACCTACCTGTTTTTTCTTTGATTTCACAGAGGACATTAAAAAGGGCTGGCTTCATTCTGTGACAGCTCAGTGCATGTTTTCTGAAAAAGACAAGAAGCTTTATGAACAAACAAACAAACAAACAAACAGAAAAAATACTAGACAACAACTTGCTCAGTACCTCTTCTGGTTTTGGAAATTGTTGCAGTGCAATTAATTATATTAGAAATAAAAACTAAAAGAGCTTCTGTAACTATGTACATCCTAAAACTTCAGTAATGTTGCCTTTTTAGACAGGCGCTACAGTTAATTATAAAATAAGCTCTAAAATATTTTCAAGCAGCTTCATTCAGTTCTAATGATTTTTTTCTAGGTTATTAGAAAGTTGTATTTTTAATAGGTTGTATTAGTATAATTGTTCTTTCCAATTTAAAAGAATATCCCAGTAGGATTGTGTTGCCCGCTAAACGTAGTAAATATATGTTTTTCATTTTCAATATCCGACACGATGGAAAGAAAAACATTTTTGATATAATTTAACTGGAGGAAAAACTGTTTAATTTCTTTCTTTCTTTTGTTTTTTCTTTTCTTTGCATTTTGCTCAAAACTAAATGGATTTAGTTTCATCTACACCACACGGTGTAAATGTATTTTTACTGTATTTTTACAATTAAATTGCATTTATTTACTTTATTTCCAGAAAACATGTTTCACCTGACAGTCAGTCGGAGATTTACCTGGCTTGGGCTTCGTCCAGACTTTGGTCCGTGATGGTCATAATCTGCTGTAAAATGTCTCCAATATCCTGTTTTCTTCCGTCACTGTCCGCTCCTCCTCCGGTACCTTCCAGCGCGTGCTGCGGCAGGCCGAGGTGCCCCGCCATCCCCACGCCCGTGTGCGAGTGCATCAGCCTCGGCTGCTCGTCCATTTCTTCTGACACCAGTTATCTGAGCCTGTGTGGCGCCTTTGCTGGTAAAATCCCACAAAATGTCATTCAGTAATAAAAAGCTGACGAGGGAGGGGTGGGAACGGGGAACCCGGTGTTTACGCTTTTTAATTGTTTTCGCAGGAGCGTCAGACGCTCGTCGAACCGAAAAACAAACGGACTGTTGTGCGGCTGCTTCTCCGCTCAGATGGTTGATGCTGAATGTGAAACTGATCTTCAGTTCAGACGGTAGTGAGTTCAAAAAAGAAAGACAGCTGTTCTCCGGTTCTGAACACAGACCCAGACCTCCTTTTCTTCCAAAATGTTGGTGAAGAAAGTGATTGTGAGAAATGAAATGGCTTTAAATTACTTCACTCACTCCATCATCTCGCTTTTGGTCAAATCCAGATCAATCTGGGAAGGCGGTGGCAAAGCGAAAAGAGTGTGAAAGTCAGACCCCGCCCGGGCCACATGATTGGAAAGGCGCTGGATTTAGCTCCACCTTGAAAGGACACCTCGTTTAAACGTCCATCACAGCGATGCAAGATGCAGAGAAGCTCTGCTGCACGTGGCACCACGGTGATGGTGAGTCTTATTCTGAGCTCAGCAGAGCTCCAAAAATCTCATTTCATTTTCATACTGATCATTAAGAAGTCTCACCACCAAAATACTGTCGCTTTCTCCCATTTATAATAAACATGTGGCTTGAATATGAAGTTTTATGGTTTAAAATAATATAATCCAATAAAATATAATCCAATAAAGTGACTCATTAAAGAGGCTATTTCACACAAATTTCATGACTTTGTGGTTATTCTTTAAAGACTGTGTAAAGGGAATTCTGCTATTTTCTTCTAACCACATTATAAACATAATAAATGTTGTTCTAAACATGTGAAAAACCTCCCAACAATTAAAAACTGAATTGTGGAGCTAGCCTTCAAATTGCATTTCAAGAGTTTTCTGTTTCAGGATTTTATGGGCGGGTCTAAAAGGGCAGCCGTGTGTCGTCACGCGACTGCCCTTCAGGATAACCCCGCCCCCTGCTGCTCTCGTCATATAAAACCGTACAGTGCGGTAGCTTCAGTGGTTTTCCCGCTCCTTCATCCGAGGGATGACCGTCTGAAAAAGCTTTGGGTTGATTTTGTGCAGAGGAGCCACACAGTAGACAGTAACTAAACCAGCATGATAGGTAGGAGCTACTTCTGCCACCTGCTGCCTTCATATGCTAAACAAAGCTCAGAATGGTGTAGCAGCACATTCCGCTCCTTCACTGATCAACAAGTCTGAAGCATTGCGGTTGTGTGGAAATATTTCAACTCCTCAAAAAGCAGCGATGCGCAGTTTAACATGTGGGTAGAACCTCAAACTTAACGAACCAGCTGGAACTCAGAAACGGAGGAAATGCAGTGATGTGGGGAAGAGAAGGAGGTGCTGCTAGAGGATGAGACAGACAGGTTTCAGCGCCTGCAGCGGACACGCCCCCAGCGTCTCAGAGCAGAGAAAACTGATCCTTTTTTCATTATTTTGTAAACAAATTTCATATGCTTCACAGTGTTTTTAATCATTCAAATTTGGCTGGATGACTAATAACTAATATTCCTGTGCAGTGACAAACTCAGAACACACATTTGTTGTTACTTTACACGGGCTTTAAGTAATAACATGTAAAATGAAATAGTTTATAGTATCTAAAAAACGTTAGTAAACAATGATTTACAGACCTTTCAATCTGACTTCCTGAAAGTTTGGCTAGATTCGGGTGGTGCTCATTAGTATTCATTATGCGAATTTGCTAGACTCTGATTGGCTAACAGCTAAGCCTGTGATAGTAAGGCTTCCTGTATCCTCCATGCCCCCCCACCCTGCACAAACAAACAAATGCTTGCTTCCTTTTATCTCTGGAATCTCTTCAGATATGGCTGTTTTGGGAGTAGAACCATACATTTATGACCCAGAATCTGAGGAGGAGACAGAGACGCCTCAAGAGCCCCAACAAACTCGTATTGCCATGGATGTTTCTGAGTGGTAAACCTAAAAACTGAAACAAATTAACACGTACACAACACCAAAACCATTATCAAAATGGTTCAAATGTATTATAAAATAAAATAAAATCTTTTTGGCAAAGCGTTTTTATTGTTAAAAGACCCCTTCTTGCTTAGAAATGTTTGCTTATATTTTCTTCTAAATTAATATGACTACTGTCCCAAGTTTGGTGTCTTATCCAAAAGTTTCATGTAGTTTAAATTGTCACATACCATTAAAATTCAGGGTCATAACAGCAGATTAAAGAAGTTATATATTGACATGCCATAGTATGTAATCAAATACTAAACATGTTATCTTGATGTAACTGAAACAACCAGGTACAAATAAATTAATTGTATGTTTTAGATGTTCTCTTTAAACTAAACAATTACAATTAAAAGTCTTTAAATTACATTGTAGATACAGCATATCTTTTTGAAATTTATCTGACATCTATAAATTCTAATTGAGACCGTTCTAATTTCTAAAGGCATTTCTGTACTTAAAAATGTGATGCTTAGTAGAGTTGCTTAGTCATAAATCCATCCATCCATCCAGGACCAGCCCTGAGTTGCATGGTGCCCTTGACGAAAAATGATTTTGGCGCCCCCTACTGCCCAGAACAGAAACAATATAACTCAATAACTGGATGACATTGCAAAAACTTTTTATTCATACTAAAATGAACAGTAGAGATGATAGATAGATATTTAATTAATTACTTATTTTGCTCTTTACATGAGATGAATGGTGTGTCCAACAGTTTGTCCAAAAAAAAAAAAAAAGAATTTGGCACCCCAGGCAATTGCCTAGTCTGCCTATGCCCAGAACCGGCCCTGAATCCATCAATGCTATTGAAGTACTTTATAAGTTTACATTTATTAATTGTTACTCTAACACAGGTAAACGAGTAACTTTAGCTGAGTACCACCCACCTTTGGTTTAAAATGCTACTTTTGGTATTAGGCTACAATTAAAATAGTTTTAGCCCATCAGTTTTGATAATTATTTTTTCAACAAATTAATGCAAATATCTATTTTATAATACAATAGAAAATTCTACAGCGTTATTTGAATTTGCTTTCATTGTTTGGCATCGGAAACTATTCATACCTTTTGCCTTGTTAGGTGCACATGCAGGAATTGTTCATCAATGCCATCAGAAACTGAAAACGTATGCTGTAAGGAAATACCACCGGTAAAGTACTAAGAAATTGCCTCTTTGTAAGATAATGCTAAGATCTAGATCTGATGATATTTGTTTTTGCATCAACATCGGAACAGGTAGCAAGAATGATGGGAGACACGTCTCCCACAGTGAGCTGTATGACTGTCCACCCAGGGCTGGAACCTGTTTGTCTAAACATTTACTCCCTGCAAAATGCATTGAATATATATAGAGCAGATTATGGCCATTTGCATGTCAGGGGCTACGAAAAGTAAGTATCAAATGTAATAGGCACAACATCATGTTTAAAATTCTAATATACAAAGTAAGAACATGTTCATTTAATAAATCTTTATTACAAAAAATGATGTGAAAATAAATATCTGCATAAAAAAACACTAATTAGATATTTAGCAGTCATTGCCGACATCTGGCTTACAGAAATTTTGTAAGCTGGTGTTGGGGCTATTTAGGAAGAAATGTTAGAGTGGTCATCCCATCTTGTGTGGTCCAGCAAATACGCAGGGAATGTCCCGATGCTGCAGGCCAGTACCAAGGATTCAGACCACCGCTGCAGTAAATCGAGATTTGAAGGCAGCGACAGCATACTGGGTGGGCATATTGTGATGCCAGGGTTTCAGGGAGAGGAACCCCAAGTAACTCCTCCTGGAATGGCTGTGGGTTTGGCAGCAACTCATCAAATACCAAGGCCATCAGGTTGAATATGTAACCTAAAAGAGAGACAAATTAAAATGTATAAGTATATAGCCATGTTATTTTTTTTAATGAACATTTAAAAAAAACTCACCGTACGTGGTTTGTGTTTTGACTGGCTTCACGGTGTGTTCTCCCTCTTTGGCTTTGGGAAAGAGCACCTTGTATCGTAGTTTTCCTCTAGCAGTCTCGTTAAAATGTAGAGCTGCTAGATACAGCCTGGAACAATGTCTTTTACACTGACGTTTTACATGTTACAGGACTAATAAAAGCTGAAACATCCATGTTAGTCCATGATTATCTTTGTTTTTCTTGGCTTTAACAAAAGCTATTACTGTGTGTTCACAACTAACACCATAATGGTGCATTCACACCGGCCCAACCATCAACTTCATAAGCGACAAGTTTACATGTAAAGTCTATGGTGGACGGGCGTCAGACAGACGTCAACGGCTCTGCGTCGCTTTGTGAGCGTTATGAACGGCAACGTTTCAAGCTTTTCTAGCGTTTCAGGTGTTGATGCTTGAAAAGCTAGAAAAGCTCAAAGTTCAGCTAGCTGAACTTTTAACGTTCATAACGCTCTTGAAGCGGCATGTCAACCAATCAGAGCGTCTCATCGTAGTGACGTAAGACGTCACAGCACATAGCCGGAAAGAAGCGGGATCAGCCAAAATGGAAGATAAATTAACCTCATCCAAACGCTCCTGGAGCAAATGGTTAAAGGGACATAAGGCAAGATTTGTGAAAAACTACACATGCATTTCCAGTTTATTCAATGCTAATGGGTCATGAAGCATTAAAAACCCAAAATAACGAGGCCATCCGCATATATGTCTGTTGCCTTGGAAACGCTGTGTGCCACATAATGCGCTGCAGTTCGACGTCCGAATTTCCCGCGCAGTTGTAGGGATGTGACGTAAATTGACGCTGCATGCGCGTTGCCGACAGCTCTTGAACAGGAAGAACATGGCCGCCGTGGACTTGGATTCAAACACTGAAGGTATACTTATGGATGTTTCTGCAGCCAGCAAACGACCTGCATCCACTCTCACCCCCCAAAAAAGTGGCACCACGAAGAAAAAAAAGACTTTATCAGCGGCATCTCGTGAGTCTAAAAAAAAACATGACCGAAGCCGGGCAGGCACCCGCATAAATATTGGATATGCGTTCGGTTCATGGAGGGAACTTCAGCTGCATTTGGGAGTGAAAACGGATGCTGACATGGCTCATTTCCTTGTGACCAGGTGAGAAAACATTATAGGTCGTGTTTAGAGCCTGATACAGTATGAAAATGATGAGATCAAATCAAATAACAGAGTGGAGAGACCTGACGTGAAGTATGTTAGCCTCCCCGGTGCAGTGCTGTGAAGACGAACAGTCTGTAAAGTGTCTGTGCGCGCTCCCGTGCCGGCTTGGCTGGTGGCTGCAGTTAGCCACAGCACCTGTCGCGGCAGCACTGAAGTCAGATTTTGTAAAGCTGCCTTAAGTTCCTTTAAACTCACCAAACTCAGAACGCATCTGAAGAATGGGGTGTATCCACAAACGGCGCTGATGCACCCGACGTCGACGTTGTCTAGATCTATGAAGTAAATAAAAGTTTACTTCATAGATCAGTGAAGTTTACTTCACTGATCCAAGCCACTGTCTCAATATGATCCGCCATAGCTCCGAACATCTGATAACAAAGGAAGCCCCGCCTTCGCGCTCTTTTTCGGTCAGGCTTTACGAGCTTTAAACTGTTTAAGCTGTTGTATCACAGAAGACATCCCCCATCTATTTTCAAACTCTAATAATGATGTAGAAATAAAGAGCTATAAACAATTACAAATTCACACAGACCAAATAATTTTATGCCTTTGCAAATCCATGCACACATAATTTGAAGATTCTTACTTCAAAGATGTTTTTTTTACAACATTTTATTTTATTTTAATTTGATGAATATACAATAAAAATTGCAGCTTTTAATGTTTTTTGAGTGAACACAGTTGGACAATACAACACATACCTACACAACATCCCAATAAAGGGAAACACGACACTTTAGGGAGTGAACCGTAACCGTAACAACATTGTGGAAAGACTCCAATGTTGAGGTCTGGTGCTTTGAGCTCAGCTTCTCCACGTCGTTAAGGACCCTCTTGTTTGACTACAGCTTCTCTGCTTTGTACCTAAAAATATAATAAATTAAAAACAAAGCAATA
Source organism: Pachypanchax playfairii (assembly GCA_006937955.1). NCBI lineage: Eukaryota > Metazoa > Chordata > Actinopteri > Cyprinodontiformes > Aplocheilidae > Pachypanchax > Pachypanchax playfairii. The sequence continues at coordinate 2,901,513 of SSNP01000064.1, forward strand.
ACAGTAATTATTCAATATGTACAAAATATTATTACACACCATTTACTGGGACCTTTGGCTTGTGATCAGGATGAAGGCACTTTGAATATTTTGCATGTGATTTATAACTGATGTCCATTTATCAACCTTCTCTGTGTTCGTGGATGATGAGGAAGCACAATAATAAACATGGTTGCTGCGTTGCCACTTCTTCAGTGCTGCACAGCCCTTCTCCTTGGAAATTTTTTCCAATTTCTTAGATAAACCTGGTGAACACAAAACAGATATTTAAATGGAATTTTATTATAAAATAAAGTAACACAAAACATGAAATACTGTTAACCCATTTTCAGTTTTGTTTTGTATTTACTTTTTTCTTAATTTATTTATATATTCAATCTTTTGAAAGAGAGAAAAGTTGTTACCCTTTTCAAAGTGGCAGACATCATAGTAGTGCTGTATGTCCCACTCACGACAAAATGTTTTGATTTGTGGATGACGGTCAGTATCAAGATAGTCCACAGCCACACCCTGAGATTGGAGAAAGTCCAAACTTCTTTTGAGACCCTCTTTTTCCATGTTGTTACCCCCACTAACCTCATTGCTCTAGTAAAAGAAAATAGTGTAGGCCAAAAAAATCTTTGTTTGCGTTAAAAATGACTGTCACTAATTTTCACTATTTGCTGTCAGTGTTTATGTGAGAACACACCAGGAGAGGTGTTGAACTGAAGTTTTAATATTGCTGTGGGTTGTAACAGCGATGTACGTATATGATTATGAGTTGAATAGATAACGCTGAAGAGAGTCACAGATAAATGCAAAGACAACTATGTTCATTTTGTGATTGTAATAAACATAATTCAAAGCCATATGACACCATTTACCTGAACAAGCTGAATGTCAACGATGTTGATGTTCTCCAGGTTCATTACACTGTAGCTTCCATATTTTGCAGAGTGCCCAGAGTCAATCAACATCATGTTATTAGTATTACAGAATGCAGTGGACGAGCTGGGTAACATATTAATAACATTACTGTGAACTTCACCTGGTGAGTCTGCCCTCATGTCTACACCTATTTTGATTGGACCCTGGCTCAGGTTTTGTAATTCTGGTTCCTGTCACGTGTGGATAATTGCTGGTTCCAAGTAATTTCGAACATTTCTTCTGAATGTAGAATGTCCAATTCTTTTTACATTCATGGCTTTGAAGACCTATAAAAAAAGAGACATTTCTAATTTTTAAAGAGGCAATTTGATACAAATTTCAGGATTTTGTGGTTTTTCTTAAGTATTAACCAGTAATATGAAACATTTTATATCTAAAAAACATCATGAAACACTGATTAACAGACCTTTCAATCTGTCTGCATTAAAATTCGGGTGGTTCTGGCTCTTCCGTCAGGCTTCGTCAGCAGCTCATTCATATTCATTATTCAAATTTGCTGGACTCTGATTGGCTAACAAACTATGAGAGCAAGGTATACTGTTTCCTGCCCCGCTGCGCATGGCAACGTCAGACGTCGTGTCTTTCTGTTTGCTATGTCTTATGCTAACAGCTTTTAGCTAGCAGCATGCTAGGTGTGGTTTCAACTGCGGGAGCTGATGAATACTAACGAACAAAGGAGTTGTGATGAAACAGATACAGGCTGTTAGAACCCGGGAGAACTCGGGTTTTATCACCACCTGCGTAGTTTGAGAGGTTAAAACTGAAAGAGAAGTTGTTGACCTGTTTTCACCCACTATGAAGGTAAGAACACCTGTGGAGCTAAAATATTCAACAGAAACCTCAGAAAAACTGTTTTTAATGGAAGGGCCTCTTTAAAAAATAGGTTAAGTTAACAGTACTAGTATGAGGTGAAGCTATGTAGAGTTAAAGAGGGTTAAAATGGTTGTGTTAAGGTGTGTCTTGAAGTTTCTGATATTTATGCAGTGTTGGAGTGTATACAGTGCAGATTATCATGACCTTTTCTACTTGGAAAAAAGAAGTTCCTGTGAAATATATAGCTGCAGAGAGTTCAAGGTTTCCAATTGGGCTTCTCCCAAAAACTGGTTGGTTTTTCCACTGTCGAAAATACTGGCAGTGCTGACAAATCTGGTCAACTGCCAAAAATGTGCCACGTATGTGTCGCCTCACATCACATGCACGTTTACATACGGGACATGTTTCAAAAAGTTCAAATAAACATTTCTCAAAGACAATAAACTTTGAGTCTCTGTATCCAGATGTTGTTTCACTGTGTGGAATAACACAAAGTATCCTACATTGACAGCATCACCGTTACTATCGACCCCATAAGTAATTTGCACTCACAAAATCTGCGATGACTCTGTTGTTTCTGTCACATCTGGAATAGATTTAGCAGGATCATAGGTCGAGTCATGTGGTTCCGGGTTGATCACCGAACTGATGTCAGAATCTTCTTCGAAGTCTTCTACACGGGGCCTTTTCACTGTCCTTTTATAAGCATATGTTATTGGAGTGGACGTAAGAGGACCTGTAGGTGAAGCTGATGTGCTTGTTAAGATGTTCACACTTTGGGAACTCGCAGTCGTTTGAATTCCTAAAAGAAAAAGATGGATATTAAAGTTCAGAATACAAATAATGAATATAAATATCATAACCTTTCTGCTGCCTTTGTACAGTACTGCCTTAGCAGTGTGGAGTATTGTTATTAAAAACATTAGTAATAAGGCAGAATCAGGTCCAGGTGCTTTGCAGAGGTTCTGTCTCCCAAACGTCTGTTGGCATCTTCCCAGAGACACAGATGTGACTTTTGGGGTTGATGGGGGTGTTGACTCTTTGTCCTGGGCTCATGTTATGGGGGATGTTGGCAGGTCTGCCCGTCGTTCAGCTGGATGGCCAGATCTGCTTACACAGGGGATCTTTAGACTTGTGTGTTATCAGTCTGATACATACAGATTCATTGCTGAGTTGTTGGCTTTTGCTAGAGCCTCCTTGAATACAGTTGTTTAGCATTTCTCACCTCTGTCTCCACTCCTAAAAGCAGCCTCTTTTTCAGACCTCAACTGTCAACTGAAGAAACTTTTAAACTTTTCCAGTCAATGTATTTTTTGTTGTGTAACTTCCTATTAAAATACAAGTACCTGCTGTCACTCCTGTTGTTCTTGTACTACTTCAGACTAGATAAAGTGAACATAGAGAATGAAGAGTCTTGCATGTTGAACTGCTTTAAATAACTATTAAGTTGTAAACACTGTCTGCGCAAATAAAATGAGACAATTTACCATTACTTGTGTGGAAACAGCATCATCCCTAGCCACATGTACCTGTTTAATTGCATGTGAACATTTTATCACAAACCTTTTGTTCTGACTTGAGGACGTAGTGTACCCATGGAGAGCTGAGTCCCTTGTGTTGATAGACAAAGTGAGTCCGTTTGGGTAGATGCATGGTTGAAAGATTTTCCTGATGTGCTCTGCGAACAAGACACTTAGAAATGGAAATCTAATAGTGACTTAAAACCTCCTAATTTAGCATAAATTGCGTGAATGCAATATTTTTATGATCCTTCCATAATATTTTCTATGTAAAAGCCCTCTAGGTGTGTAAAAACATTCAACTGTCACTCTGACAATACAAAGAAAGTAAAAATAACATCCTATTTAGTGTTCATGTCCTGGGAGAATTTATAGGTAAAATGTGTTCATGACAAAATATATAAACAAAAAATGAACGATAAATAAAAATCGGTTTATTGAAGTCAAGATTGTAGAACGGCACATGTGCAGAAGGCATCCGCAGCACATCATGACAAGTTGCATATTTAGACAGAACACCGGTTACCAGCACACTTTATCTGATCATAGAACATCGTGCATCGAGGTTAGCCTCGGTTAGCCTGAAGGTAAACAGTCACTCCGGATCGATAAAATGATAACGCCAATTTAAAAAATCCAAGAAATTTTCTAAAAGTCTTTTTTAGTTCTGAATTAAACTCAGAAAGATTTCCAGTTGTCTTTGTTTTGGGAAATCTTACACTGAGACGTGCATGTTTTGTTGCACATTTTCAGGGCTTCACTTGGCTGACTGTCACACTCATGCAGGACAGTCACCAACATTTTGCAGTCAAGCAGCAAAGCCAGAGTGTCTGTCCAGGCTGAAAAGTCTCTTTTAGTCCCAGCGCAGCTTCACCTCTGCTGCTCCTCTTCACCCAGAGCCAGTAACAGACAAGTAAAAGAGGAAGAGGAGGAGTTGGAGGAGGGGGGATGAAAATAAGTTCCAAAGTGGAGCTAAACTATTCATACAGAACAAGATTCTCAGTTAGCTATTTACCAACTTTTTGTTTTGAAAAAATAATTATGTTCAGTAAGTGAACAAGATGCCAATTAATAAAAAGTTTCATATAAGACAAAACCAGATTTCAACTCTATCCTCCATCCTGAGCAGAACTGGAGGGGGGTGGGGAGGGGTGGTATTAGGTTTAGTATTTCGACGCACGTAGTGATATTTTTCTCAATTTTCCAAACTATTCTCTCACTTTTGGAAACCTGTGTTTAATTATCCAAAGTGCTCCTCTTACTTCTGAGCTCTCTCGCTTCATGATTCACCTGCGAGTGACATCACTGATCCAGACCTGACTAGACGATGCACTGATCTCTCTGTCTTGATGACTTTGTATGGGGATGGCTAGTGGCTATGTCACTGTAGCCGAAAAAGTCACTTCCATGTCCAAACCAAATCACGGTAACAATAGTGCAGTACTGTGTCTCGTGTTGCAATAACAGAAATGATTTCGATAAAATTATATGTTACTACCGCTGTACTCTGGGCGATAACAAGAAGAAGAGATGGCATAAACTGATGCGGTAAGCTGGATCTCTAATCAGGTTTAAGTCTGGGCTAGTACTCGCACTAAGAGAAGGAGAAGTCATTAACTCTGTTTTGTTGTTTTGTTGTTATCGCCGGTATTGCTCCTGTAGACTCTTGATGGTTATGACTTTATGAAGTTCTTCACAAATAAAATAATGTCCTTCCCACGATTCACTACAACGATCTGGTTTTAGGCAGTGGATGAAGTTCAGTTTAAATAACAGAGAACTTATTTGCAGAGAATGAACTGCAGGTGTGACTGCTGCAGCAAATCACATCTCAGATAACCGACCTCCAGACTCTCCTGCAGAGGAGGAAACACTGGCAATGGGAGAAGCAGTGAAAAAGCAAAATAAGAAAAAGCACAAAAACAGGCTCCCAAAATCACCATGAACATATCCATCTATCCATTTTCTGAACCTGCTTCTTCCTGTTCAGGGTTGCAGGGAGCTGGTGTCTATCTCCAGCAGTCTTTGGGCGAGAGGCGGGGTAAACCCTGTACGAGTCGCCAGTTCATCACAGGGCCACACACACACAAACACCTACTCACACTCACATCTAGGGACAATTTAGAGTTACCAATAAACCTCTTGAATGTTTTTGGACTGTGGAAAGAAGCTGGAGTCTATGGAGAAAATCAACACATGCACAGAGAAAAGATGCAAACTCCGGCTTTGGGTCACGTCATGTGGAAACTCTGTGCAGTTAAAACCTCCATTTCAAACTGCATTGCTTCAAGCCCATATGGTTAAAAAGTTGGAACAAGCTGCTACACCAACTTAGATTCTATTAGAGTTGAGCTTCAAAGCAACTGTATCTGAGCTCAAGTTTTAAAATGCTCACAACATCTGTCTCACTCATGATAAAACCAGAACAGAAATTTGAAGTCTGTAGAGTGTTTGTTTCAGGTTTGGCTGCCACATGAAAGTGAACATTAGATAGAGATCCATGGCATACGCTGGGTAGAGCAAAGTGAGCATCAGCAGGGGACATTGGGGAGGAGGTCTTGAATGGATCAATACATCACAGAACAAAGGGAGACTGTGCTTCAGCAGGGGCCTCAAAACAAGACAGGCCCATTGCTCAACTTCTGTCACAGTAGTGTATCACGTGCATCTCACATGCACCTTTTTAGAACTGGAGTCCCTCAGTTGTAGAACAGGGACAAAGACAGATGTGAGGATAGGACAATAAACCACACCGCATCAAAAAAAGTTATAGTTATTGTTGTGTTCCTAAACACAGCAGTTATTATCTAATTCAGTGATGAAAACTTTCTATCATATACAGTTTTGTCATGAAATACAAATCAAATATGTCACGGTTTCATCTAGTTTTAATATTGCAAACATTTCTGAATTACAAAGGTTCTTATAAACAAGCAAAACCTGGAATTCGCAGACATTCTTGGGGGTGGGGGGATAATTTTTATGATATTGACCATGTATGTCAGATAAAAAACAAAAAACAGTTGAATTTTGGAAATGGTTGTACAGACACAAATTGTATCAATGATTCTTATAGCTGCTAAAGTGATCAACACAGACTGGTGTCTGTACTCCACAGATCCTGTGCAGGGTCCACCCTCCTGTGATCAAGGTTGAGAGGTGGGATACATCCTGGACAAGTCACTAGTAGATCACAGAGCAACATAGAACCATTCAACCACTCATGGACACATTCAAACCTAATATCATACAGAATATAGTGCGTGTTTTTGGAATATTGGAACATGGAATGTCACTTTGCTGTTGGGAAAGGAGCTAAAGCTGGTGAGTGACGTTAAAGGTGGTAAAGAGGATTTTGTAGCAAATTTAGTTGTCAAATTTACTTTAAAATCATTTAATAAACTTGTAGTGATCTTGTACTTATGGTTTCCAAAATAAAAAGTTAGAATATTAATAAATCAAAGACCTGGTGGGGCTTGAAATAAAGCTGCCAATAGATAACGAACCCGTTTCGTTATCTATAGTAGTTTGCTTAGGCCTCAGTGCTGGTTAACCCTGAAGCAGAGCGGAACAGAGGCCGCTTCCATTCGGCACCCTTGTTAACCTTTATGGTGTAGTTCACACAAGACATGGAGGCTGTGAAGTGATCATTTCCGCATCTGGTCTATTTTTATATGAACGTTCCACGTCAATTCTGGCAGGAAGACACACCCGTTGAGAAGCCGTTGAGCTTCTCATTCAGGGCAAAATCCTCTTTACCGCCTTTAAGAGGTACTAACTCCATATAGTTGGGTTCAACTCTACTTACAACTTCAGCTCTGGAACCCAACTCCTGGAGAAGGACTGGACTCTCTGTTACTCTGGAGTGGTCCAGGAATTGAGGTGGGTGTGGGAATACCCACAAGTCCCCGCCCAAGTGCCTCAGTGAGGTAGTCCTCCTCTGTAAAAGAGCAGTTCACCCTACCTGCAGCTTTGAGTAGCAACTGGGAAGTTTCTGACTTGACACGCTTCAAAGTGCAAATGTTTAAGTGACCACAAACGCGTTCAGTGTGAACGCACCGTTAGACATAAACTGAGGAGCTCCATCATTCAGAGGTAGCTTGAATTAAAGCTGCTGCGTCTCCACATCGAAAGGAATCAGCTGAGGTGGTTCGGGCAACTAGGTAGGTTGCCTCCTGGTCACCTCCCTATGGAGGATTTCCAGGTGTGTCCCACTTGAGAGGGGACCTCCAGGAACACCCAGAAATCACTGGTGGAATACTCCCAGGAAGAGCTGAAGAGGATTACTGGGATGAGGGTTGTTTGGGTTTCTCTTCTGAAACTGACATGATTCTGGGTTTGTAGTGAACTTTAAGTTGATGCCACAGACTTCAGACCAACAAGAGGTGAGTTTAAAAGATTGAATGTTTCTCTTTTCTTTCTGACAGAGCACAGTTCTGGATGGATAATACAACAAATGAATAAAGGGAGTCAGGAGACTCAGTTCCAGGTTCAGGAATGGTCCGGATCTGGGCAGATGGAGGAGAATGGTTAGTGACAGGTAAGGAGGAGAGAATCAGCAGTGATGACGTGTGTGTGATCCAGGCTTACGGTCAGGTGATGTGGGATGAGCTGGAGGGAGTCCGCAGCTGACAGCGGTGGTGGTAGATGTGCGTGAGCGGATGCGGATGATGACGGTTTCTGGTTTGGGGTTTCCAGAGGGGTGTGGTAGTTGGAGGGTGGACAGATCACTGATGTAGTTCCTGAGCAGGTGTGCAGGAATCTGGAGCTGAGACGGACCAGTAGAGGTGGGATGGAGGCGTGGCGTGGAAGCTGTGCTGGAGGTTCGAGCGCTCGGAGAGGCACAGCGTGAGAGCCGGCGTGGAAATTGAGCCACCTAAGGAGCCAGAGCGGGATCTGGAGGATGAAGGTCCGGAGAAGGTCCTGAGCAGGAGAGGGGAAGGAACAGGTAAGTAAACACTCAATAATGAATAAATAAAATGTTTCAGAGAAGCTTCTACGGCCGAGTTACCACACTGAATGGTGGCACCAACTGGCGTCTGTCTTATGCAGCCGCTCCCCTTTTATCCTCCAGGCTGAGTGGCTGGATAATGAAACACACCTGCTGCTGATGCTGATTTGTCACACCCTGTAGAGAAAGGTAAGAAGAAAACAACATGCACATAACCACCAACAGCTGACACCTAACAGAAACTGTTGCCCCTGCAACTTGATATTGGATAAGCAGAAGAAGATGGATGGATGCATGTTTTTGGACTGTGGGATTAAACTATAGTAGCTGGAAAAAAACATGTACATAAAGGGAGATTATTTGCAGATAAAAACTGAGTAACATAAAAGTCACTTGGATTGTTCAATCTGGCAGTTACATTCATGTCCTAATATCTGCATCACATGTTCCCTTCATAAACCCTTCATAAACTTTCAGTGTGAGTTCTTTCCACTCCCGAAGGGTTTTTGAGAGAACTGATTTGACAGCTAATGTGTAATGATAAAGTTTATTTTATATTTGTTTTGACATGCCAAGTTAAAGTACTGGTGCCTTGAAAATCACTATATACAGCAGGGGTAGGGAATCCTGGTCCTTGAGAGCCGCTATCCTATGTTTTAGTGTTTTCCCTGTTTCAACACAGCTAGTTCACCTGTTCAGCAGCTCATCAAGCACTGCAGAGGTCTGTTAATCACATGCTGATTAGAATCATGTGTGTTGAAACAGGAAAAACCCTAAAACATGTAGGATAGCGGCTCTCAAGGACCAGGATTCCCTACCCCTGATATACAGCCATTATTCTTACTACAATATGTTACTAATCACTGGGGATCCATCAAAGGAAAAGGTCTCTCAAGTGAACTTTAGCAAAAGGTCTATTCATTTGAATTGAACTTGTTTGTCTACTGAGTTGATGGGATGATCATGTTTTAATGAAAGCCAAGATACTTTCAGTGGTAAATGTTGACTCAGCATTTTGTTGCTTAGGAAATCCGCTGACCCTGATGGCAGTGGGAAAATTTTGAAATGCTAATTGTAATGCCTATCCAATACATGCATTGTCTACCTTGGAATGGGACTGTGCAATCAACCACTAATCCATTAGACCGAGATGTTTTTTCAAAGACTGACGCATTATTGTGTGGCTGTCTGCGCTGGCTCTCATTCAAGGTTAACCTTTTAGGGACGCCTGATTGTTGCTAGAAGGTTAAACAACACATTAACATGCATTAAAATATTAAATTATGGCTCCATTTACTATATGAGAGGAAAAACAACAACATAAAAAAGGCTTTTAAAATTATGAAGGTAAATGATGAAGAGGGGTAGTATGCAGAGCCAGTCAGTCTTGAAGGGGATGTGGGGAAGCAGGATTGTGTGAAACTTTCAGAAAGACAAACTGGTTGAAGCTGCTATGTTAATGAACTGATTATAAGGCAAAATAATGAAGCATTTACAATCAAGATTTATTTATTTATTTATTTATTTATTTATTTATTTA
>SSNP01000064.1:2911399-2946053 GCA_006937955.1 Pachypanchax playfairii
TTATTTATGTGCTAGGTGTATATTCAACACAACTGATCAAATATTTCTAGCAAAAAAAGAAAAGTAAAGGTTGAACAGATGAATTGGACCATTCCTTCCACCTGCAGGAAGGAAGAGAGGAGACCTTCTGGGAACTGAAGTATAAACAATCCTGAATAAGTTGTGCCTCCTGTTTGCTTGTGGAAAATATAGCTTCTACCTTATTCAAGAGAACAATCAATTAAGTTATCTGACCCTTACAGTCAAACTAATGTGGCAATATGTGCTCCTGCCTTTTCCATTTAAGTGATTAAAAGACCTGCAAAGCCACATCCATTTAAACATTAGAAGGTAATATAGGTCTACCGTGTATGTCTCTGACTCACATGCTACGGAAGCCCAGAAAGGCACGTGAAAGAAAAAAATATTTTGAGGATTTCCCATTTTCAAAGTCTGGCCTTTAAAGCAAGCAGTAAAAAACAACAAGAGGGAGAGAAAAAAACATCTGTCTCTAAAAATATAGTTTTTTTCCCCATTTAAAAAATATTAATAAAACAACTGGTAGAAACAAAAGGTAGATTTTATTTTACCCCCATTTCTTTTCTTTATATCCTTTTTTTAATTAAAGTATTTCTGAAGGGCAAGAGAAAACAAAATGTATATTGAATATGTACATTTTCCAAATTTGTTTTTGTAATATCTACTATGGCCACAAGAGGTGATTGTACCGTTAAGCCTCCCTGATATCAAGAGCTTTTGAATGGGCTGAGAAAAGAAGAAGACTCAGCTGTTATCACGTCCCTCCTGATGAGACATCTCCCTCCGAACTGAGCTGGTTCTGTGTTCCTAGCTGACGTTCTCCATCTGTAGCCTAAAAAAGCTCAACAGTACCATTTGTTGACATAAAGATTTGATTTGATATGCCTTTATTGTGCCACAGGGGGAAATTACGTGGCGATACAGAGGACAGCTTGACCGTCACTCTCAGGCTGCCAGGTCGGCGCACATTGCTCGGGTCAGCCAGGGTCACACAGGAGAATACATACATATACATACATACATATACATAAGCACGCATACACCTATGTGTTAGAAAAAAACAGATGAATGACACTACATGAGGTCGGGAGGAGGGAAAAAAAGGTTCCTTACAACCAGTGCCCACAAAGGGGCGCTGGATGGAAGCAATAATAAAAACTCCACAACTCAAAACATGTTGAGAACTTTTTTTAAGGATGTGAGTGCAGATGTTATGTCTCTCCACAGTCTGTTGGCGCCCAGTGGACATGGGGTAGGAGGGGGCTGTGTGCCTCAGTGCTCACTGCTCCAAGGGAATTTAGTGCATTGGCCTTCTCGATGCTTCTCAATGTGAAAGATGCAGTTAAAAGGATCATGTTAAAGTTAAAAAGATCATGTGCTTTTGTCAAACGGTTACACAAACAGCTTTTGTTTATACACAACAAATGTAGCTTGTGATAAAATGACATGGAAATGTCTCTTGACCTGGAAGAAGGTGACTTAGTCTTTTTGTATCAGCCCATTCAAAAGCTGCTGATATCAGGGAGGGTCATGGTGCGTTCACACTGGCCCAAACGTCAGTGTCAGAAGAGTCAAGATTTCATGTAAAGTCTATGGTTGAGTCTGTCAGAGGGCCATCAGAGTCTCTGTGGAGCTTAGTGAGCATTGGCAGTGTCAACTTTTCAAGCTTTTCAAGTGTTGGCACTTGAACCGCGAGCAACACAGAAGTTCAGCTAGCTTAACTTTTGACGCTCTTGAAGCGGCAGGTCAACCAATCAGTGCTTCTCATTTTGGTGATGTCACTGCACGTGACTTGAATGAAGTGGGAGCAGGAAAAACATAATTTCAACAATGAAAGACAAGCTTATCGGTGATGCACCCGATGTCGACGTTGTCTAGCTTTATTAAGCAAATAAAACCAAGCCATTCTCTCGATATGATCCGCCATAGTTCATTACATATGGCAACAGAGGAAGCCCCACCTACATGCTTTTTCTGCTCAGAAGTAGCAGATGTTACAAGCGTCAATGTACAAGCATTAAACTGGAAGCGTTGTGAGCGTGGCTTGACGCCTACAAAGCATCCGGTGTGAACGCACCATCAAAGGTACCTTTGCCCCTTGTGCCAGGATTTGGTATTGCAAAGGTAATCAATCGGAAAATGAATGCCTTCCCCCAAGATTTTTTACCTTGCCCTTCAGGGCAAAAACAAAATATGGATAAGATAAAACATTTATTTTGAATGGGGGAAAAATAATTTGTTTTGCTTTTTTTATTAAAAATATTTTCTTATTGGAGAAACATTTTTTTAGTTTCTCCTGAAGGCCTGCTTCTTACAAACACGCTGAGGCTGCTTTTATTAACATCCCCAAGACCACCTCCAAAAAGAAAAGAAATTAAAAAAAATTATAGAATATAGCCAGGATTGGAGTCATGTGTCTGTAAGTGGAATTTTTCTTACCTAATTTGTATTAACAAAGAGGCTGTTCCTTGTCAGAATGTGTTTTATCCGGCTCAGAAAATCCTTGGACAATCCCTCTCCACAGAGCACTGAGAGAATCCAAGTGTCAGAGCTGACACGACAAATGAATTCTGGTGTCAGAGCAGAGTGGCTGCACGTTGACAGATTGAGAAGAACTGTCTTGTCAACAGGCATGCTTCTTTCTGAAATTAATAAATCTGAATAAAATATTTTAGCCTTCATTATAAGAGCCTCTGCTTTGCTGAACAGAGCTGAGACAGGGGGTGGGGTGGGTGGTTGGGTATAGCTGCCAGTAAAAAAAGCTTGCATCAGTTTGTACTGTGTATTTAAGTTTCCCCGCTCATGCTGGTTTGTTGTGCGTGGATGGGTTTCTTTTTCCTGTCTTCTCTTCTGTGCACTTCATTCCCATTTAGCCTCATACACATTGTTGTTCAACGTGTTCTCTGAGCCCCTTATGTTTTAAAGAGGCCATTTCATGAAAATTTCAGGACTTTGTGGTTATTTCTTAAGTATTAACCTGTAATATGAAACATTTTATATCTAAAAAACGTCAGGAAACACTGATTAACAGACCTTTCAATCTGTCTGCATTAAAATTAAGGTGGTTCCGGCTCCTTCCGTCAGGCCTCGAGCAGCAGCTCGTTCATATTCATTATTCAAATTTGCTGGACTCAGATTGGCTAACAAACTAGCCTATGAGAGCAAGGTATACTGTTTCCTGCCCCGCTGCACATGACAACATCAGACGTCATGTCTTCCTGTTTGCTACGTCTTATGCTAACAGCTTTTAGCCAGCAGCATGCTAGGCGTGGTTTCAACTGCGGGAGCTGATGAATACTAACAAACAAAGGAGTTGTGATGAAACAGATACAGACCGTTCGGACTCAGAAAAACTCGGGTTTTATCGCCACCTGCGTAGTTTGAGAGACTGAAACTGATAGAGAAGTTGTTGACCTGTTTTCACACCCACTATGAAGGTAAGAACACCTGTGGAGCTAAAATATTCAAGAAAAACTGTTAGTAATGGAAGGGCCTCTTTAATAAAGGAAAATGGACAAACTAAATGAAACTGTGCTGCTGTTGTACAGCAGTAATACAGTCTTCAAATACTCTCCCCTCATTAAGACAAATCAACATAGCAAAACCGTAACAGACTGGAACACTGAGGTAGGACCTGATGAGCACACCAGACATAAGGGAAGGATGTAAAAGATTTATAACAATGATCTATGAATGCATTGATGGTAGCATCCAGGCTCTAGAACAGAACTCTACTGAGTGTAAATCTATAAGTGAAAGTCTTCTCCTTTATTCTGTTTGCAAGTGCAGTAGGGATTTTGTTGTCAGCAGTCCAGTAAGGGAGACAAGGAGGACAGGTGAGTAGAAAGGTAAGCGTTAGTTTGTACACAGCCCCTGAGAGAACATGTGAAAAAAAAACTATCTCATGTATGCAAGAATGTTTTTTTTTATAATTCATGTCCTTTTTGGGGTTTCTTAAGATTGCACCTTTATTGTGCAATAAAGGAAGTGAGAAGTAGGGATGCAATGATACCACTTTTTTCAAACCGATACTTGGATCAGAGTACTGATACCAAGTACCAATGCTGATCCTTTTACTACACAAAAAAATGCAATGAATTGGAAGGCAGGTTTTACTTTCTTCTTTGCTTGTTACAACAAATGATAATGAATCAGATAAAAAGTAAAATATTCATAAAAATGACTACAAAACTAAAATTTAAAAGTAAAAAATTAACATTTTCTGTGAAATTATTGCAGAGTTTCCACATTTAAGTATTGGTTCTTGGTACCGATACAAGTACACTAGACGGTATTGAGGCCGAGACCCAGTACCAGTATCGGTGCATCCCTAGTGAGAAGGTGTGAAATGGGTTTTGTCTTGAGGTGGTACTTGAAAAATTTCAATGACAAAAAATGAGCAATCTGATGAGATGCTGACACGGAGTGTCATAGTTGGGTGGTCTGAGGTCATTTTGCAGTTGCTATCTTGTGTGTTTTTTCCAGGTACTGGTTTTGTTTTGTAGTGTTTTTGAGTTTCCTGTTCCCCTTGGATTTTGTTGTTTGCTTTATTTATCTAGAGTCGAGGGTTTTCTTGGGTTGTGTGGTTTGTGATTTATTTGGTTTATGAACTGCTTTTCTGTTTTTCGTCTAATAAGGTTGAGTTTTTAGGTTGATGCATTTTTCTGGGTCGAGTTACTCCTTGAAATGTGACACGGGGCTTATAGTAAACAAACAGCGCGGCTTTGTTGGGCTGTACGATGAACCAAAATCCTTTAAAGCAGAACTAAGTAAGTTTTTTCACCTCAATAAATGTTTTCTAGAGTCCCTGTGGGGGTAAACAAGGACTTGGCGGGGTGATTCGTGGGTCCCTCCCCTCCCTCCGGGGTCTGTGTCCTGAAAGCAGCACTTGCAACTTTCAGTGGATCGGACCCGACTAATCTCACGAGAACAAACCTGCTTTACGGCACTCACACTCACGTACATAAATACAAGCATGAAGCCCTTGCCGTTGTTAGCAACGCCACCCTTAGGAGCGCAAAGATGACAATAATACTCACCTGTCGAGACATTTTCTTGGTTTTGTTTTTCTTTCTTCTTGCAAAAGCGTTCTCTGCGCGTTGTTGTTGGGGGGACGGCGGCGGGGTGGAGGGGGTGGGGGGGGGGGTCTGCGGCGGCGGCGGGGGAACGTTACGACAGTGAGCTTTCACAGGGGACCAGTAGGGGGAGAGCGAGAGCAAAACTTACTTAGTTCTGCTTTAACAGTTCGGGTCCAGAGGACAGAATGAAATTCAAATCAAAGCATGATGATCCAATCCACAATCCAATATACAATATAATGAGTCAGGCTAGAGTCAAATACACACCAAGAAAAAATTAATCCATAACCTTCAAGTCCATGTTGGGTGAGGCAAGCGGTTGAGTCAAGGCAGAACAGCTGAGGTCCAAAAACAAGATCTGATCATGAATGTGGTGGAACAAGAGAAGGATGCAGAAACAAAGTCTTGTGTGTTCAGGTATGATTAGTAACAAGTGCCCAGACAGGCTAAGCAAAACAAACATGGCTGCGCTGGTGGATGTACCCATAGAAGCAGCTACTAAATCTGTTTTAGGAGAACTAGAGACGATTTCATGGTTGAAAAATGAGCAAAGGTAAGAACTTTGTACATTTCTTGTTGGTAACGATGTGTGTGCTTTTCTTCCGACTGGATTTGGCAAGAGCTTGAGTTACTGTGATTGGCTAAAGACAAATCATGGTAGGCGGGCACTTGCTGGAGCATCCTCCAATCAGCTCAAAATATTATACCAGATGTCCCTCCCTTTTATGGACACTTCCAGACGGAGCAGTCCCAGATGTATGTGTAGCACCAACTGGACACGTGGGGCTACACAAAGATCTGGAAGAGCCAGGTAAGAAAAAGCACTTGGCAGATACAGACTGTGGCAAAAAAACTTCTCAAAGAGAAAATAATGTTAGATGCAACTGCAGGCAAATACCATCAAAGGACAAGTACTTCTTTACTTTTTCAGCCACAATGATACTTGATTTTTAATGACTAACCTTCAGACTGTATTGTCTGCTTTATACTGCCATTTATTTATTTTTTAACCTATACAAGATCAAGAGATTAAAACAAGTAGAACGTAGATTTGACTAATGACGTGAAATACGTAATTACTTGAGATAAAAAGGAGTTAAAAAATTGTGATTGTATAAA
Organism: Pachypanchax playfairii; assembly: GCA_006937955.1. Classification (NCBI taxonomy): domain Eukaryota; kingdom Metazoa; phylum Chordata; class Actinopteri; order Cyprinodontiformes; family Aplocheilidae; genus Pachypanchax; species Pachypanchax playfairii. The sequence goes on from SSNP01000064.1 coordinate 2,917,615, forward strand.
TATAACAGGACTCATAATTCGGCAAATCACCTCACCAAGGCTGAAGACATTGAGAAGAGCATCAAGATGGTTCCAGTTTGTCATCCTGGGATGCCAAATTAATATTCAACAGCAACAGCGGGAAGAGCGGATGTTACATTCAAATGTTGCCATTTAAGTTGGATAAACAATGAACACAAGCCAGAGCCCAGCCCGTGTCCGACATGTCCGCCCCCGAGGGGCCCAAAGCCCGGCCCGTGGGCCTTTGGGCTGTCGGGCCCCTCGGGCTCAAATGCAGGGCTCTAGTGCGACCAACCCCCCCCATCATGTACCATAATTATAAAACACAGTACTGTATAATTAGAATATGTATAAAAGATTTTGCATTGAACTGTGCATGAAAAAAATAAATGTGTAGCGTCCAATAAGTTCGTATATACAGTCTGTTGAAAATAAATGTGCAAGTTACAGCAGTATTGGTGATGGGTTAGGTCTGATGTAAACATCTATGTTTGTTGTTGGGAGCAGTTCTGCAGGAGCAGTTCGGACCTGCGGAAACGCTCCTTCTTGCATCTAAGATGCAGCAGTCTGTCACTGAAGGAGCTCTGCAGTTCAGCAACATTTACATGCATGGGGGGTGGGATACTCTGTCCATCAGAGATGTTATTTTAGCCAGAGTCCTTCTGTCTCCCACTACCTGCACTGGATCCAGGGTACATCCCAAGACAGAGCTGGCCTTCCTGATCAGTTTATCTAACCTCTTCCTGTCAGCTGTCGATAAACTACTGCTCCAACATACCACACTGTAAAAAATGACAGAAGCCAGAGTCATAAAAGGTTTTTAACAGTGCTGCCTGGACTCCAAATGACCTCAGCCTCCTCAGCAGGTAGAGTCTATTCTGACCCCTCCTGTCAAGTTCAGCAGAAGCCAATAAATCACTAATTAATTCCAATATGTTGTGATGGAGAAGAAACACACTTAAAAGATGCAGGATAGAGCCCTTTGAGGACTTGTTCCTTGTTTTTACCCACTTGGTAGAGTTTAAGGTCATGGGGAGCTGGAGTCCAGTAGTCACTGGGTGAGAGGGTGAGGATGAGCCACACCTGGACAGGTCCCCAGTCCATCACATGACCACATAAAGACAAACAACCATTCCCACACACTCACCAACAGCCAATTTAAAATAGCCAATGAACACATTATTTATATTTTTGGACTGGAGTTCCACACGAGGGATGGGAGAACATAAAAACTCAATGCAGAAAGGTTTTGACTTGGTCTTGAACTCAGGACTCGGCTGCAAGGCAGCAGTGCTGCTAACAAACAAGGATTGCACTCTGTGGTCTTAAACTATTGAAGAGAACTGAACACCAGATTTACGTGACATAGAGAAGAAAGTGATGCAATGAAAAAAATAACTCCCAAAATATTGATTTGAATTTTGACTCAGTCACATTAGTGTTGGCACTCAACATCAAATCAATGTTCTGATAAATGCAGCCTCCTCTTTTAACTACTAATCAACTGGTCTTCTATCTAGGTCTTGGGGTTCCTTTTACAGTCCCCTAATTACTAAGAAATTACCTGGTACTTATATAGTAAACCTTGGTGTGTTAATGGTAATTACTGTGTGTATTAAGTAGGTAAATACAGAGAAAGTACAGCAGAAATTACTCAGCATTTACCTGATCCATATATGGAAAATTATAGCATATATGGGGTAAATACCAAATGTAATAAGTAGGTAAATACAGAGGAAGTACTGCTGGATTTACTAAGAAAAACCTCCACTATTACCCATCAACTCAATTAAGTTGTGACCAGTTTAGATTTGTAATAACTAAAATTAAAATAGTACTTTCCAAAAAATTAACTTTTTGATGCACGCACTCGTGCGCCCCCAAAATGATTGTGCCCTGGGTGGTTGCCCACATTGCCCACAGCTAAAATCCCCATTGTGGTGAAGTCACTTCAGCATTAGAGGTACTACATGATCCCTAGACTCTGGAACCAAAAGATGAAGAGACTTTTCCTGCCAAAGTAAATCCTACCTATGTCCTTACTCGTGCCCACAAGCTGAAGTAAAAAGCTGAGAGTGATGATTTTGATTTATCTGAGTTTTTTTTCTCAGGTGATTTGGAACCTGATCCAACTGAGATCTCAACAGCTTCTGACTTAAAGGTCAGGAGGTGCTGAAACCCTCTGCTGGTGATGTTTTACCAATCACTCAATTCCACCTGTGGACAGACCAAACGACAGATCCAGATCAGGGTTTTACAAATGTGATCAGTGTAGAAAACATAAAGCTGAAACTTTATCTTTCTATGCTGATGATGGAGTATTAATGCATAAGTATATCCAGTTGTAATCCCAGATGCTCATTGGAATGTGGGTCAGCAAAATAAAGTACCATCATTTATCTCCAACAGAGTGAGTCTTTAGCATGTGAAGGTCAAAATAGTTAAGACTAGTTGAATAATTTGTTGAATAATTTTTCATAATAACGACAAACAATGAGGATCTCTTTGTAACTGTCTTATGCTAACAGGAGCTGCCATCACAGCTGCTGGCACAAATGAATAAATAAATAAACACTCAGTGAAGTGAAATAAACACATCTCTAGCACTGCTTACACTATTGGCATGAAATATAGTGTGACTGTGAATCTGGTCTCCGCTTTTGCCAATCATCAACACATTCTAATCCTTCAGAATCTAATATCTTATATCTCCCACCTCTACTTTGAAGGTTTGGATTGTAAGGAATTAAAGATCTTTTGAAGAATGTGGCACTAAAAGAAAAAACCCAGGGTGCAGAGCTGGTAAAGTGCTGCAGTTATGAGTATGTTGTAGATGTTAAATATCATGCTGGCATATGCCTCAGCTATGACCCCTTGTTCTCCGAGGGCAGAATTACAGAGTTTTTAATCTTTTCTTTGATTCTCTCTAGGAGGTTGGAAAAAAAACCTAAAATCAATATACTGTGGCAGAGGATCTAGAAGCCTGTAAATTACAAGGGCTGAACCCTGCGTGGCACCTTTGAGCAGGGAAACATGGGAGCATCATTAGAGACCAAGAGGAGGTCTCAAGTCTGGGTCAAGGACTCTTACAAAAGGTCATTTACTGTCATAGTAAGAAAAGGAGAAATAAGCTTCACCCAACACAGAGGGAAGTTAAGGCCTTTTTCTATTTTTTTCTGAGAAGACTTGTGACCTCCACTGTGTTCTGCCATCACAGTTATCTGTTATCATTCTGTTTGAATGATATACTGCCTGTGATAATGCCCACACTACGAATCTAAGGGCAAATAATATTGACCCCTAGGTCTGTCATTATTTTTTATTCATACTGCTGATTAAATATATGTGGCCGTACATGGTCATTTCATCACTGATTTCCTAGGTGTTGGCAGACATTCTGAGGAAAACCTGGTCTGATCCGGAGAGATGCATCCATCCTACTTTGGATGGTGCAGCTCCTCTTTCTATCAATCTGTCTGAATTTATTGCTCCTCTAAAGCTGTGACAATCCAGGATCCAGACCAGGAAGTGAGTCTTACACACGTCTTTGTAGCATCTCTTATTTTCCCCCTCCCACATTTCTATAAGAGACGGTGTCTGTTCAACTACGATCCAAAATAAACTAGAAAAGCACTCGGAGAGTGCAGACCTCCACCAAGTGGACATACACTCACCTATAGGATTATTAGGAACACCATACTAATACAGTGTTTGACCCCCTTTCACCTTCAGAACTGCCTTAATTCTACGTGGCATTAATTCAACAAGGTGCTGAAAGCATTCTTTAGAAATGTTGGTCCATATTGATAGAATAGCATCTTGCAGTTGATGGAGATTTATGGGATGCACATCCAGGACACGAAGCTCCTGTTCCACCACATCCCAAAGATGCTCTATCAGGTTGAGACCTGGTGACCGTGGGGGCCATTGTAGTACAGTGAACTCATTGTCATGTTCAAGAAACCAATTTGAAATGATTGGAGCTTTATGACATGGTGCATTATCCTGCTGGAAGTAGCCATCAGAGGATGGGTACATGGTGGTCATGAAGGGATGGACATGGTCAGAAACAATGCTCAGGTAGCCTGTAGCATTTAAACAATGCCCAATTGGCACTAGGGAGCCTAAAATATGCCAAGAAAATATCCCCCACACCATTACACCACCACCACCAGCCTGCACGGTGGTAACAAGGCATGATGGATCCATGTTCTCATTCTGTTTACGCCAAATTCTGACTCTACCATTTGAATGTCTCAACAGAAATCGAGACTCATCAGACCAGGCAACATCTTTCCAGTCTTCAACTGTCCAATTTTCGTGAGCTCGTGCAAATTGTATCCTCTTTTTCCTATTAGTAGTGGAGATGAGTGGTACCTGGTGGGGTCTTCTGCTGTTGTAGCCCATCCACCTCAAGGTTGTGTGTGTTGTGGCTTCACAAATGCTTTGCTGCATTCCTCGGTTGTAATGAGTGCTTATTTCAGTCAAAGTTGCTCTTCTATCAGCTTGAATCAGTCGGCCCATTCTCCTCTGACCTCTAGCATCAACAAGGCATTTCACCCACATGACTGCCGCATACTGGATGTTTTTCCCTTTTCACATCATTCTTTGTAAACCCTAGAAATGGTTGTGCATGAAAATCCCAGTAACTGAGCAGATTGTGAAATACTCAGACCCAAAAATTCCTGGATCCAGACGGTCATCCAGATCCCCCCAAAATCTAATCAATTCTTCCTTGGGTAATTTCTGACTTTGTCCGAAAATGTCATCAAAATCCATCCTTAAGTTTTTTGAGTTATCCTGCTAACAGACAGACATACAGACGGACTCTGATGAAAACATTACCTCCTTGGCGGTGTTAAAAAATATAAACATAAGAACCAGCTAAAAATATTTACATGTCCAAAGCATTTGCGCAGTGATCCGTATGTCCATGCATTTCTTAATAGACTTTAGAATGCAAATGAGTCAGTGAGACAGTTGGGTGAGGGGGTGGGGGTGTTGGAGATGGCATGTGATTGTGACTTGTATGGAGTTCTACTGGATCTTATTTAATAGGCCAGTAGCAGAGGGGAATAAGCTGTTCCTGTGGTGGGAGGTCCTGGTCCTGATGGACCGAAGTCTTGTTCCAGAAGGGAGAGTCTGAAAGATTTTATGTCCAGGGAGAGACGAATGAGCCACAATCTTTCCTGCATGTTTCAGAGTCCTGGAAGTGTACAGGTCCTGGAGGTCTACAGGTCTTGGAGGGAAGGAATGTTGCAGCCAATCACCTTTTCAGCAGAGAGGATGATATGCTGCAGTTGGCCCTTGTCCTTGGCTGAAGCTGCAGTGGACCAGATGGTGGTAGAGGAGGTGAGGATGGACTTGATGATGAAGGTGTAGAAATGCACCATTGTCAATGTCAGGAGGTTGAACTTCCTCAGCTGTTGCAGGAAGTACATCCTCTGGTGTGCTTTTTTGATGAAGGAACTTGTGTTCATCTCCCACTTGAGGTCTTGAGAGATGATGGTGCCCTGAAAGCAGAAGGACTCCACTGGGCACTCTCTAAGGGTGATGGGGGGGGGGCTCTTCCTAAAGTTCACAACCATCTCCACTGTCTTAGCTGCATTGAGCTCCACCAGGTTGTTGAGCTCACACCAGGACACCAGATGGTCACTCTCCCACCTGTAGGCGGACTCATCACCCTCAGAGATGAGACCAATGAAGGTGGTCGGGGTCTGAAACCAGCTTCCCCTTACGTGCTGCTGCCTGTTGGACAGGAAGTCTGTGATCCACCTGTAGGTGGAGTTGGGCACATGCAGCTGGGAGAGCTTGTCCTGCAGAAGAGCTGGGATGACTGTGTTGAATGCAGAGCTGAAGTCCACAAACAGGATCCTTGTGTAGGATCCCGGAGAGTCCAGATGCTGGAGGTTGTGATGCAGGGCTGTGTTTGCTGCGTTGTCTATAGACCTGTTTGCTCTCTACGAAAACCGCAGGGGGGCCAGATGAGGGTCCGTGGTGCGTTTGAGGTGGGTCAGCACTAATGAAAGCAAAGGTGGACAAGACAGTGGTGAGACCCTGTTGTCTGGTTTGGAGACGGTAGCACTGAGAAAGGGACAGGAGACACAGCTAGGGGGAGCAGAAATTAATATGTTGTGGTTCTTTGGGAGGGACGAGGATAGACAGGATCAGGGAGCATGACCTAACGTCAAATACGACCGCATTGGTTGATTTTGTGATCGTAAAAACAACTCTTTATTCCATATGTGACCCCTATCTGCAACCCTAACCTTAACCTTTTTGCTTTTTAACGTGAAATATTCACCTTTACAGTGTGTCCATGTGCATCTTTACATTTTAAAGCTAACCGTTGTATTAAAATGAAAGATATTGCTGCAGAATTTGCGTTTTGAACAGAGCGAAATCTTGCGCATGCATATTTATCAGCTCCTCTGGAAAGGTGCGCACATGCACAGTTGATAGTAAGTCTCTGCGGAGCCTGGAAAACGCTCTGACAGGTCGCATTTTTGGAGCTTTCAAAATCGACCTATATGGTCGTATAATTGTGCGGATGTGATGGGATCAGGAATGGGTCCATCAGAGGGACGAGGATGGACAGGATCAGGAATGAGTCCATCAGAAGGATGACACGTTAGATGTTTTGGAGTCAGAGAGACCAAACTGAGATGGTTTGGACATGTCCAGAGGAGGGATAGTGGGTTAATTGGGAACAGGATGCTGAGGTGGGAACTACCAGGCAGGAGGTCTAGAGGAAGACCAAAGAGGAAACATATGGATGTAGTGAAGGAGGACATGAGGTTGGTTGGTGTGAGAGAAGAAGATGCAGAGGACAGATGGAGACAGATGACGTGGCGACTCCTGAAGGGAGACCTGACTGTAATGGGGCAGTGGATGTGTTCTGAAAGTCATAAATGAGGCAAAACTGTTGTTTAACTCCAGTTAATAGAGTCTATGCAGATGAGAACTTATCTGTAAGTGAAAAACTTGGATCAAGAACTTTGAAACCACCTACCAATACTGGACTCACGGAGTAATTAATCAACAGGCTTGGCGAGCCTGACAGGGTGTAATAAAGTCATAAAGGTTACGTGCTGCCAGAAAGAAACTCAGCTTAGTCCAAATGAAGACACTTTACCTTCAAGCCTCTGAACTTTGAGAGATAAACTGGGAGAAAATAAAAGATGCCTCAGCTATGTTTTAACAATACAACACAAATCATGTTGACAGAAGTAGTAAGCTCATTCAAAGATTAATTACATTTAAGATTTGATGTTAGAAATATCCATGAATGCCTGACTGCTGTGGGAAGATCAGATAGACACAAACCATGTGTTTTCCAAATAGATTCTTAGAGACTTCTTGTCAGGATTTCTATTAAGGAGGTGTAGTGCTGGACCCAAGTGCAAGCAGGCGAAAATAAGAAACACAAAGGTTTAATAATAAAGCAAAACAAACTCACATGGTTGAGGGTGAAGCAAGGGACCAGACAAAACAAAGAAGATAATCCAAAACTGAAAAAAGTCCATAGAACGTGACCAGGGTAAAACGGGAACGAAACAAGGTGGAGAGGGCTGAGACCGAGACAGGGACTAGGCAGACAGGGAGCTAAGGCTAAGGACTGAGAGCAAGGAACTAAGGCTGGGGCTAAGAACGAACCGACACTGACTAACTAACACACGGGACTTAAATACAAAACCAAACTGATAACAAACTCAAAACATCTGAAACAAACACAGGAAGTAATCACAGAAACAATAAATACCTGAACGGAAAAACACTAGACTGAAGACACAAGCTGAACTGACAAGATACTGAATGACACATGAGGAGAACAGGAAGTACAGACATAACCAAAATAAAAGCAAAACAGGAAACTACATGACTAAGGAAAATAAAACCCTAAGACACCAAATGAAAACAAAAGGAAAAACAACTACTGAAAAAACCCCAAGTCCTGACAGAACCCCCCCTTAAGGGACGGCACCTGACATCCCAAAAACAAAACCCCAAGACCAAAAACAGGTGCACACAAACACGGCGGGAGGTGGGAGGTAAGGAAGGAGGAGGGACCAAACTAAGGCCAAAACAGAATCAAAAACAAAAAACCAGGCTAACACAGACAAAGTTCAAGGCCTGGAACCAAAAGCGCCCGAGGCGCAGAGAGTCTGAAAGTGGCCTGGAAGCCACAACGAGGGACGCCGAAAGTCTGACGGATGGCCTGAGGCCGCGAGGCGAGGCGCCAAAGTTCTGGAGGGCGGCCTGGAAGCCGAGACAACAAGTCTGTTGAGCGGCCAGGAGCCGCGAGGCGAGATGCGCCCAGAGTCTGGAGGGCGGACAAGAGGCCGCGCTGAGAGGCGCTCAAAGTCTGGAGGGCAGCAAGGAGGCCGCGCTGAGAGGCGCCCAAAGTCTGGAGGGCGGCCAGGAGGCCGCGTTGAGAGGCGCCGAAGGTCTGGAGAGCGGCCTAGCAGCCGCGGAGCGATGAGGCGAAGTGCGCCTGGAGGGTGGCCAAGCAGCTGCTAAGCGAAGAGGCGCCTGGCGTGCGGCCTGGGAGCCGCGAAGCGAAGAGGCACCTGGCGTACGGCCTGGGAGCCGCGAAGCGAAGAGGCGCCTGGCGTCTGGAGTGCGGCCTGGGAGACACCGAATGAAAACAAAAGGAAAAACAACTACTGAAAAAACCCCAAGTCCTGACACTTCTAACAGAAATAAGTGATATCGCTTGATGAACAGGAATATCCAGACCAAACAACATTTAGTTAGCCAGAAATTAAAATGCAACATCATTCAGTGATTATAATAAAAGGGATCAGCTCCCACTTGAGGAATTTGTCATTTTTATGACAACAGACTCTAATTATGACAAACACATCTGGGATTGTTTAACTGGAAAATTCTGTTACAGATATTCTAACTTTCGGTTGCACATTTGCAGAATTAAATGTTAGTTTCATTTCAACTTAAAAGTATGCAGAGGCAAAAATACCCCATGACACCTGAACTAATCAAATCAGTGATGAATCCACACTGCTTATTATTTGTTGCTACATCTGAAGACGATAAAATAATGACAAACAACTACGTGTGTAAACAGGTTTGGAATCATGACCACATTATACATTTTACTTACTTCATTTCAGTACTTTACTTTATTAGTAAAAGACACAATTTTTATTGCTTTTATTTGTAGTTTGCTTTAAAGGTACTCTAAGGAGGTTTAACAAGAAATAAATGTATAGAACTGTACAATTATGTCCTCATACATGCTCCAACAATGTACTGGTCACTAAAAAGAGCCCAGGCATTTTCACCGTAGTTGCCTCTATATGCACTTTATTAGTTATTAATAGAGTTTATTCAGGTCAAACACACACTGTACTTTCCAGAGGCAGCAGAGCTGCAGAGCCAGAGGTAGGCATGGATTCTACTAAGAACAAGAAGAGAGCTGCTTCAAGCACCAGCAACACTCCAGCCCTGAACCAAACCAAGAAAAAGAACCCAAGACAAGTTTTTTTTTCCAGTGCAACAAAAAGGGCAAAACTCAAGTTGGATCGACGGAGGCAAAGAACAAGAGTAAACATCGGTTCTGCGTATGAGAAGTGGAAAATGCTGAGAGAATCTCTCGGTATGAGGAAAGACCCGCAGTGCTTCTGTACCAAGTGAGTCATCTTCCCAGAAGGAGGATCTTTGGTTGGGAGCACGCTGCTAATTGGTAACACCTGTTCCTTGTTTAGCTGCTGTGCCGCTGGAGAAAAGTTTCTTCATGAGTTGTCGGACGTTCTTCTCCTGACTGGTAACAATCTAGCCAGATCCTGTTCTCTCTCGTGCTTTAATAAGGTAGTTTTCTCCAGTGTGTTCCATGTCCTGAATCCTTGGGATCTCCCCAGGAATCCTGGGCCAGGATTACACTCGACGCTTTTGTGTCTCCCTCCAGCTAACACCTGTGTCATCCGAACCTGTCTCTCCGCCTGCATTCGTCTGCTCATATTGCCCTGAGTTTGATCATTGTTGAAAATGAAACCAGTCTTAACAACTTTGAAATCTGAGTCTGAGCCTGAGTTCTGCATGTGAGTCAAACGTTTATCTGACTCCATGATAAGTTGATGCTTCCAAGAGTTTCCACATATTTCCCATAGTAAAAACATTTTTTAGGCTGCATGTCTGGCATGCAGCTAATTTGGTCTAAATATCACATTTGTTACCCCAGTCGAAGTCATGCCTGCAAATCTGTAAACTGTCTAGTACAGGACTGACTCAGCTGTTGTTTATGAACAGTTGCAAGTGCACGTACAGCATGAGTGCCCCATGCTCAAGCTTACCATTAAGGCTGCAGTTATGCTTTTGGCCTGACGGGGCAATCGTGAGGGCAAAAGTTTCAAACTTCCTTATAGTCCCTTTAAGCGTGACAGATTACACAGAAGTACTCCTTAAATTCCATGAGGTAATGTGCAAGCTACCACTGATTACATGTGTTGCAGATGTGTTGCATAATTGCGAAGAGTTTAAAACCACAGAGTTTCAATAGCTTTATTTTCTAGACTTGTTTTTCCATCTTCTTTTTAGTTGCAGCTTCTGCCACCAGCCCAATTATGTGATCTGAATGAGCAGAGGACAGAGTAGAATCCAGTATAGCCTTTAATTCTAAGATAAGCTAGGATAAAAAAAAAAAATCTTCTCTGTGATTGGATACTTGATTTGACAGATTTTTTTCATTGCCACAAAATCAATAATGGCTGGACCTAATTGGAAAAGGTTTTTCAAGCTCAGAGAAGGTGGACAGAAGCATCAGGGTAAAGTGAGGTGTTACTGAAACTGAGTGAGTCGAGGACACCCATTCTCTCTATAGCCCTCTAAAACTTGTGGACCTAATGACAGGATGAATCACCAGAGGAAAAGAGACTGACTTGTGATGTTTCTGAAACCTTGAATGAATGTGTAAGTTTATCTTGTTTTTCATGTGTGGCTGAACTAAGAACATTAAATTGTTAAACTAAGCAATGAGTTGAAGAGCAGATGAATCCACAGCAGGAGTATGATGATGATGATGATGCAGGTCAGGCCAGTGGAGAGCAGATGTGTATCCAGCGTAACAGCAGCAATGAGGGACGGAGTGTTTTCACAGGAGGTAAGTAGGAATAATTCCTTTCACTTCAACAAGCAGGGCAGATGTTCTGCTTCACAAGGGCAGGTCTTTCTAATTTTTAGCAAGTGGAAAACAACAGAGGTTGAAGTTTCCACAGATGGGTCACACATACAGAAAGATTGTAAAGGAGCACAGGACGAAATTACTTTCAAGATATTTGTACAATAATTATTTCAAAAGACCCAACTGGTTTCAAGTTCAAGTAGGAGACTTAATACTGGTAGAGAATCACTGAGTGACTAAACAATCTGATGTTGAAGTATGGTGAGTGCTGGGTTGATATACAGTACACTTCAGAGGTAGCGTGATAAGCTAATTACTCGATGATGCAACCCATTAAGCCTGCCGCACACGAGAGCCAATCAGCTGAGCTAACAGTCATTCAAGGCAGTTTGCTGCCAGATACCAACAGTGGGTGGGGCTGGAGCAAACACTCCTAGAATGAAGAATAGAGAACAGCAAATAAAAGGAGAAAAAGGGAGTAGAAAACATAGTATTAGCATAAAAAGAGTGAAAGAAAGAAAAGCATGAAAGAAGGCTCCTCAAACTCCAGGACCCTCACACAATAGTTCTAGTTATCTGTCAACTGTTTTGTGGATGTATAAGTGTGTGTGTTTAGATGCAGACTGTGTGTGCGCATGCGTGTGTGTTTTTGAATGTGTGAGTGCTGGGTAATAAAAGCATGGACTAAATTTTCTTTGGGTCAGAATGTTCTTAATTTTAGTAACATTAAGCAGGTGGAAGAAGGTCATCTTCCACATGTCTCTCATGTTTTATCTATCCGTCTTCTTCTGCTTATCCAATACCTGTCAGGTTCTGGGGTTTTGTTTTGGTTTTCAGTTCAGTTTATGGTAACTGTTGGGATCTCTGCAGCTGGTGGGTGGTGTGTGTGTGTTTCTACTCTGCACTAATTATCATTACAGGGTGTGGCAGCACTCATCAGTGGCTGCAGGTGCGGATCATTTACCCAGCTCAGGAGAGCTGGGTATTTAAGCTGAGGAGGAACCACAGACAGACGCCAGTTTGTTCCACAACCTTCTCGTGGTACAGAGTGGCCAGAGATTATTTAATGACAGACTTAATGTTAGTAGTGACTAACTTGCCTTTCTCTCCCTGTTCTCAGTCCCGTGTCCTGGAGCGTTCCTCCAGCTTCCAGTGCCTCTGCGTGGTCGTCAACCCGTTGTTAAAGAGGACTGGCCCTCCATGGGTTTCCTGCAAGTCGTGCGCTCCATGACTAACTCTCCCTCTGGCTCCCTGTCTGTCTCTGGTCTCCTCTGGATCCACGTCTTCCCGGTCAGCGCGCTGCTGTCACCCCTACCACAGTCACGTTTGTGCAGACAGCACCCGGACCCGGACATCACCACTCATCACCGACAGCTGGATCACCACCCTCGCGGCAGTGCCTGCGGATCCCTCCTCACACCGGACGGCTACTACGTCACCGACCGAACCTTCCCCGCACCAGTTCCAGTCCTGTGTTCATCCATGTGTACAGTTTGCACTATTGTTGTATGTTGGAGCACTGTACATAATAAAGCACTGTATACCGATCTCAGTCTCGCTGTGTGTGTTTGGAGTTGGGTCGCCCTTGGAGCTCGAAACAAACCCCCGGTAACAAACCATGACAATACCAGGTCATGGGGGCAACAGGTTCAGGTGAGAAACGCAGACATCCCTCACCCCAGCAACATTCTCCAGTTCTTCCTGGGGGATACCCAGACATCCCCAGGCCAGAGAGGTTATACACTGCCTGGCCAAAAAAAAAGTTTCCACCTGGATTCAACTAAGCAAATAGGTACGAGACCCAATTGGGTAATTACTGCATGGGTGATTAACTTTTAGCTGGCAACAATTTATTTAACCCCAACTGGTGAGTTGTTTCTCATTTCTTAAAACAACCATGTGGAAAAGATGTTAGTCTGTTTGAGAAGGGTCAAATGGCGGGCGGCGTAGTCTAGCGGAAGGGTGATTACCCTTCATTCAAAAGATGGTGGGTTCGATCCCCGGTGCCGGCAAACTACGTCAAAGTATCCTTGGGCAAGATACTGAACCTGCCGCTGCCTTGGGGTGGCCGTAGTTTGTCGGGAAGGAGGTCAGCCTCCGATGGGGAAACCGGAGCTTGATCCCGTGTCTCGGCAAGAGGCTATGTGTCAAAGTGTCCTCGGGCAAGATACTGAACCCCGAAACTGCCCCCCGGGCGCTGTCCAATATGGTTGCCCTCTGCTCCTCACCTTACGGTGAGGATGGGTCAAATGCAGAGCCAAATTTCCCCACGAGGGATTAATATAGGAAAATAAAATAAAAAAATAATTGGCATCAAGCAGAGAAAACATCTAAGGAGATTGCAGAAACTGTTTAATAGTGAAAGTAAGAACATTTCCATACACACGATGGGAAGGGAACTCAAGGTATCTGTACTGAATACGTCATTAAGACGAGCTTATAATCTGAGTAACTGATTGGTTTCATAAGGCATTACTGATAAATATAGCTGAGTATCATCAGCGTAACAATGGAAATTTATATCATGTTGTCTAATAATTTTACTTAGTGGTAGCATATACAGACATGGACAAAATTGTTGGTACCTTTTGGTCAATGAAAGAAAAACTCACAATGGTCACAGAAATAACTTTAATCTGACAAAAATAATAAATACTCTATGAATGTTCACCACTGAAAGTCAGACATTGCTTTTCAACCATGCTTCAACAAAATTATTTAAAAAAATAAACTCATGGAACAGGCCTGGACAAAAGTGATGGTTCCCCTAGAAAAGACTGAAAATAATGTGACCAAACAGACGTGTTAATTCAAGGTGTGTCTACCAATTAGCATCACAGATATCTACAATCTTATAATCGGACCAATATATAGGGCTCCAGGTAGTCTCTGTTGTTTGGTGACATGGTGTGTACCACACTCAACATGGATAAGAGGAAGTGAAGGAAAGAGTTGTCTTGGGAGATTAAAAAGAAAATTATAGACCAGCATGTTAAAGGTGAAGGGTATAAGACCATCTTCAAGCAGCTAGATGGTCCTGTGACTAGAGTTGCACATATTATTCGGAAATTTAAGACCCAAGGACCTGTAGCCAACCTACCTGGACATGGCCGCAGGAGGAAAATGGATGACAAATCAAAGAGACAGATAATCCGACTAGTAACAAAAGAGCCCAGAAAGACTTCTAAAGAGATCCAAGGTGAATTTCATGCTCAAGGAACATTAGTGTCAGATTGCACCATCTGTCATTGTCAAGAAAAGAACACTGTCCCTACTGTGAAACATGGAGGAGGCTCTGTTATGTTCTGGGGCTGCTTTGTTGCATCTGGCACAGGGTCTCTTGAATCTGTGCAGGGTAAAATAAAATCTCAAGGGATTCTAGAGAGAAATGTGCTGGCCAGTGTCAGAAAGCTTGGTCTCAGTCACAGGTCATGGGTCTTACAACAGGACAACGACTCAAAAAACACAGCTAAAAACACTCAAGAAAGGCAAAGAGGAAAACATTGGACTATTCTACAGTGGCCTTCTATTGGACCTTTTCCACAGATGAATCAGCTCGGGGCACTCGTGAGCAACACAGTATAGCACATATCAACTCACTTGAGGTGGTCGAAACAGAAAGCGGACGTAAGCGGGAACATAGGCGTGCCCATCTGGCAAAAAAGTGGTACGCAAAAGTTTTTGTCTGTGACGTCATTCTAAGTAGACAGTGGCAAGGTTGAGGTGTGCCGTTACAGTGTGGAACAACAATGGCAGATGTACATGTGTTTTTGTACTCTGCACTCTGTCTGTGGTTCATTTTGAGGAAAAAACTCAGTGAGCAACATGAGAGAAAATGTCTTAAAGTTAGACTCGCTAGACTGGAGGCACAGATGAGGTTTTGGTACCTCCTGGAAGTCATTTGACGGCATCTAGCAACACTGCAAAATAGAAACGGGCTTAAATTTGCAAGTTACCACCGCCAGATGTTAAAATATGCTTTTTTTTGTTTTACATGGTTCTGTTAAGACATTGTCGGCCAATCATCACAGTGGTGGGATTTTTTTCTCGGTTTCACAGGAGCACAATGGGTCAAGAGCTTCAGGATGACAGAAGCAACGTTCACATATCTGTACGACAAACTGAGCCTAGCCATGGAGTGGATGGACACAAATTACCAGCAGTGTGTGCCCCTGAGAAAGAGAGTTTTTATTGCCTTGTGGAAACTTGCTACAGGGTCAGAATACAGAAGCAGTGGTCATCTTTTTGGGGTTAGAGTCACAACAGTCTGCAGGTGTGTCCAGGAATTTTGAGCACCTGTACAGGCAATATTGATGCCTGAACTGATCCAGATAACTGATGAATGGAAATTTATGGAAATGGCTTCCTTTTTTGAGAGCAAGTGGGGACTGCCACAATGTGTGGGAGCAATTGACGGTTCCCACATATCTATCATAGCACCCACACATTGTCACTCAGACTACTTCAACCACAAAGGGTGGCATTCTGTCATCTCGCAACCTGCGGTGGATGGAAAAAGGCTGTTCTGGAATGTGTTTTTAGGCGTCCCAGGGAGCCTGCATGACTCAAGAGTCCTTGGGCTTTCCACACTGTGGGATCTGGCAAGCAGTGGCAACCTCTTACCCCCTCGGTCAGTCAGGATTGCAGACATGGGATACTACATTCTGGGGAACTCAGCTTACCCACAGGAGGATTGGCTTTTGAAACCTTTCAGTAACACAGGACGACTGACGGAGCAACAACTTAACTACAACCTGAAATTTAGCAGAGCCCGTGTTGTGGCTGAAAATGTTTTTGGCAGGCTAAAGGGAAGATAGCGCTGCCTTCTTAAAAGGAATGATCGGCTGTGGCTCAGTGGTTAGAGCGGTCGTCCTCCTAAATATAAAATGTTTCATATTACATTAATACTTCAGAAATAACCACAAAGTCATGAAATTTGTGTGAAATGGCCTCTTTAGTCACTTTATGGTTCGATTCATGTGAACTTAGGTCATGCCATCAGGTCACGTATCATTCTGTCCACCTAGTCTCACTCATTATTTCAATCTGCAGCATCTATTCTATTCTGTACCTAAGCCTTTTGCTACAGATTGTAACTTTCCTTTTGGTGATTCAGTCCAGTATCTCACAGATCTTGATTTATCATGTATCGTTCATAGTGATTCTTGACCCTTCCATCCATGTTTTTTGTCTACTGTATGCCCTTCTGTACTTGGAAAAGAACATGATTTCAAATTGATCATAGCCTGCTGACTATCTGCTCCCACCGGCCATGCCTCCTGCCAGCTCCCAAGTTTTGGAGGTGTAGTTCTGCACAAGGTAACTTGACCCCACACCTGCACTCAACACTACAATTTGGATTCTGGACATTTGGATTTGGAAGTGCTTTGTTTTGTGTTTGTTGGATCTTTTCAACAGCACCTTCTTTCCCCTAACTGTTTTTCCATCTCAGTCTCTCCATGCCAACACTGACTTCTCTCCTGCTCCACTTATCTCACCCTTGGCGTCAACGTCATCACCAAGTTGCCCACTCCATGAATACATCGCTCCACCTGGGAAAACAAGGGTGACAGATTCTGCTACTCTCTTATGCACAACTCTGCTCTTGTTGCATGATATTAACCCACCTCTCTTTTGTCATAGTTACTGATTGCGGAAGTGATCCTTACTTTCTTGGCATCCAGATTATTATTAAAACTTGTTAACGCCATGCTTGCCACCGTACCGGACTTGGGCCGATTTGTCGTTAATTTGCATACAGGCGATAGGGAGCGTCAATTTTACATCAATACCAGCAAGTTATACATCATTGGAAAGCATTTCTTCTCAATAAAAACATCCAAAACATAATTTTTATGCCAACCAGTCACCCTAAAAACGTAAGAGCTACAGCTGGCAGCAATTTAGGTATGGAAACTTTTGTGCACAAGCTCTAAAGAGGTGGATGTTATGGGGTTAAACAGCTTATATCTTGTGTGGTATGTGCACTCCAGTCAAAAACACAAAACAAGTGATTACAGAATGTCATGGTGTTTTGTGTTCTTATTAAACTCAGATTGGTGATGCGGTGTATTACCTTCTGCTGACATGTTTTGGCGCATGCTTCCACCTTCGTCAGAGCTGTTGTTGTTGTGATGTTACTTCCGAAGATGTGCACCAAAGAATGTCATGTTCCTGCCTAATCCCGGTAATAAAGACAAGGTATTATTTTTAGGCCCCTCACCTGTTTGCACTTGGGATGTGATTCTATGCACCTGGCTCCATCCCTCTATAAGCAGTTCACTGGCAGCCTGTATTCACCATTTTTAAACTTCATGGTTTCGCTAACCAGCACATTTGTCCTGCAGTTCATTAACCTAAAAGAATCTGTGAACTGGATTTTCTGATACCTTCCTGAAACGTTCTTCTCATTGCCCTTCATCTGCCATTTGTCAGATCTGTCTACTTGTGTTTTTTTTAACTTTATTACCGGATCCTGGTCTGTCCCCAGGCACATCTTTTGCCTATGCCCAACCTGCTCTTACGCACCATCAGTCCACCTCCAGCTTCAGACCTACCTCGGCATTTAGGACTTTGTGTTGAACTGACCTCCTGGATTTAGGAAAAGAGACTTTTAGTAACCGTTAGCATTCTTGCTAACTGGAAGTGCTGACTTTCAGTTTTCGCTTAACTCAGTGGAATGACACTACTTACCTGTCCTCCTTTGACAGTCTGCCGCTTGTGCTTGCAAGCAGTCCTAGCCTGCCACTAGTGTTTTTGGTTCCGTCTATTTATCTCCTCACAGCACCTCCATCGTCCTGGGTTACTTACCTGTCTCCGACAACATTCTCTCAAGGATCTCAAGGTACTGTGTCTCACCTCCCGCTTCCTCCACCAGTGGTTGCTATCACACTAACCTTCTCTCATCTGCCAGAACCAGCCTTGCTGCTTCCCACTCGGGAGGTTTCTGCTTAAGCACATTTAATAAAGACTGTTACTCATTAGAACTATTTGTGGTTGCATTTTGGGTTCAGTTCAGTACTCCACCATTACACAGAATCCTAAAATGTACAGATGACCAGTGGAGTGAGGCTAAAGCTGGAGTACAGTAGTGTTTTGCACCCTCTGTATATCAGCAAAAGAGAAAGCACTGACCCTAAAATACAGTCATTACAGCTGAGTGGTAATAAAGGCAAGAATTACTGTCTCAAAGTGCTGCCTGGAAAAAATTGGCTTTAATTTAGACAGTTGCCTCAACTGGAAAAAAATGGATTTGACCACTGCCCTGATTTGAATGTCAAACTTAAGATTGGCATCCACTTTCACCCACATGTTTGTAATAAAAGGCCTAATATGTTGGTCCAAGAACCATAAATCCAGTATGGAGTGTCAGTAAAGCCACCAGAAATAATTACTTGTCATGTTGTTGAGGAATTTTAATAAAGTTTTGGAACATACAAGCCTTGATGTTATCAAATCAGTT
Source organism: Pachypanchax playfairii (assembly GCA_006937955.1). Classification (NCBI taxonomy): domain Eukaryota; kingdom Metazoa; phylum Chordata; class Actinopteri; order Cyprinodontiformes; family Aplocheilidae; genus Pachypanchax; species Pachypanchax playfairii. The sequence goes on from SSNP01000064.1 coordinate 2,936,217, forward strand.
CAGTAACAACATGACAGTATGTGTGTCCTACTTCCTGAAAGGAACATAAATCTGGCAGTCATCTCCATAGCAGCTGAATGTAATGACAATAATATACAGTATATTATTAAAAAAACTGGCCACTCATAAACGGGACTTGTTTTAAGATGAACACACACTTTAAGCAAATATGACTCACAATTAATACAAGAACCAAATTGAGGCTTGGCTCAGATTTTTAAAGGCTGCTAGGCAGCAGATGAGCTTAGCAGTCATTCAATAACCTAAAAGTGAGCAGTAAAATACATATTAAATACTAAAGCATAAGGTACATTTTTCTGGAATATTAGTTGATTCATGTGATCGCAGTAAAGCACACTTTCAGAGTGTTTACTCTATTGAAATCAGCGCTGCAGGGGCACAGATAGCATTTTTAAACTGGGGGGGACAAAGTTGTCAGTACTTCCCCTGTGCCACCCCCCCCCCCCAACACACACAAGCACACACACACGAACAATTGTATGAGCCTAAATAGAGCTCAATTTGTACGTTTGTGTAATTTCAGCCAATGATTTGCATTAAAACATGAGCTATAAGCTATAACATAATGAACACTGTCAACAAAGCTCCACCTGATCAACACCCTAATCTGCCATTTGTTATTCTCCCAATCAACCAACCTGCATTCTCCCTCAGCAGATGATAAAGGCACCGTACAGGCTCAGTGATTCCAACTGTCTCTGACAGAAAGTAGCTGAAGTTGACCCAGAAAGTAACTAGATGTTGCCAAATGATGCATATTAATGATGCCATCACATCAGGGTGATGATGTAATTGATTATGTGGCTATAATAAAACTAGTGTGCTCAGATAAATATAAATAAAATAAAAATAAATATTAACCATAAATAAAAACCATAAAACAGAAAAGGGCATAAAAGGTCAAGGGAAGATCGCAGAATCTTGGTCGGAGGGTCCGGTGGCGCTGGTGTCTGGCAGCCTTGCCTCTGTCAGTGTGTGTCCCAGGACAGCTGTGGTTACAACATGTGTGTAGTTCATCATCACCAAACATGTGAGTGAATGGGTGAATGATAAACTGTAGTGTGAAGCGCTTTGGGGGTCGTAGGACCTGAGTAAAGCACTATACAAGTACACACCATTTGCCATATATTTTTGCTGAGATATTTTAAGAGGACAAAATTAATAGAGAATATAATTTTTGTGTTTATTTTTAGTACTTTTTTATAAAAACACGTAGGCTGTACTTTATAAGCAGCAAATATTGCTTGTGAACCACCAATAAATAGATTTATGCGTTATAGTAATATTTTCTGTATTTTTGTTATAAGATTTATATGCTATGTTGTTAAAGTCACCACGTTCAATGAATGCATGACAGGTGTGTGATAAATGCTGCAGCGTGCAGCCCAGCTTCTAAGCACCGATACAGGAGAGGAGTGCTGAACAGCTTTGATCTCTCTAATCTGCAAGAAATATCGGTGAAAAAGTTCTAAAAAAAAGTATCCAAGGCAGGCCAGAAATGTCGCTGGGTGGTTTTGGGGAAAAGAAGTCACTGAGGGGTCTGAAAAGTCATTAGAATTAGCGTAAACGTTAAAAGTGCAGCTGCTGGTCTCTCACTGAAGCTTGTGATGCATTCACTGCCATCAGAAAAAGGAATTTCAAGCACTTAATGTCCATTTTCTTTTTTCTTTTTTGCTATAAAAGTGGGGGGGACGGATCACTGGCGATCTGAATCTGGGAGGGGGGGCAGATCCCACCTGTCCCCCCCGTCCCCCAATCTGCGCCCCTGCCCTTAAACCTTAAGCCTCTCTAATAAGCATTTAAATGGCAGGAATGGCACCAGAGAAAGTTTTACACTGCATGGAATATACTACAAAACAAACATTCTTCTTACACAAATATAACTGCATTTTTTAAAGTTTTCTTTGAGTTTTTTTCAAATTCAATACCTGGAAAAACAAATCAGTTTAAAAATTTTCATCTAATTGATTGATAGATTAAACCAATAGAGAATATATATCAGATTATATCTGTATAAAGATTGATAAGCCAATTGATAAAGACTAATAAATCTAAATTTAATGATAAAACTGCATCAGTACACACCTGCATTACTGATACAATGCCATCATGCAAGTGAGAAGGTGGGAATCGGTTAATCTTCTTTAAGCTCGATTGTTGCTAATATTGGTTATAGAATGATTTATAAAGGGCTAGGGTTAAGCTATGTTAGGGGACTTAAAACTGTATATATATCAATTAACAGATGCCAAACATAAAACAGCACTGATGGTTAGTCTTACTAGAGTTCACATGGAAAAGTCAGAGGTTAAAAACATGTGAATGAATTCCTCAAAGCTACCATAAATGCTTTTAGGTAAATGCCCATAGCCATTTGGGTTAGTAGGAAGCAGTTACATGTGTGGATGATTTAGGGAGATGCTGTAGGGTGGTAAGGTGCAGGGACCTCAACAGATGAAATGAAAACGCCCTGTATAATGGCCAAAGTGACAATGTGACCACTTTGGATGGGCTGACTATTATGGTACGTCAACATTAACAAGAAAAAGAGCAAAATTATGAGGACTGTAATTAGACATGAATAAAAATGGATTGAGATTGCGTCATAAGTGAAGAAAATGTTAGAAAAGGACACCTCATTATCGTCTTGCAAAAACGAGGAGAAGGTAATGGGGTGATTTATAGAATATGTCACGATAGACATGTATGTTATAAATTTCATGACTGCAGTAATAGCCATAATGAGGTCACCAACTGAACAGTGTCATATCAGCACTTTAGGGTTCAGGAGCAGTACAGAGAAAGGCCATCTGACTGGCTTTCTAAATCATTAAACAGCAGCTTCAGCCACCAAACATTACCAATATGCAAATGTATGTGTGACTTTGACCACATCGTCTTGTGAAAGCACATCATCACTCAGGTGCTCAGACTGGAGGAACAGTAAGAGATCAGTTATTTGCTGCCCAGATACAAACACCCATCTGCGACATGATCATCATCATCACTCTGGATTATTAGTCAATTCATATGATCAGGGTGAAGCATTTCCAGAGTGTTTGGCCCCTGTGTCATCAAACTCATTCATTACATACTTAGTACCGTCACACTCATTACACTTGCAAAGATATTTTAAATATGCTCTCATTATGTAAATATGGTTTCAACATTCTGCAGTGTAGATCATGGAGGACACAGAAGGTCCTGTTATTTTTGCATCTTTTATGTACATATTTCAGTGTTTTATTAAGAACCCACCAAACCAATTAACACTTATTAAACAATATCTTTACCTCATTAGGCCCAGTCTGATCAGAGATTAATGAAAATGTAGACAGTTAAATGGAGTTGATGCATTACTATCAACATGATCTTTCTGCTGCAGCAGATTCCAGTAAGACTAAATAATCAATATGATGATCAGTTATCAAATCATTAGCAAATGGAGACTTAGGCTGTGTCAAAATTCAGGGTCTGCATTCTTCCAAGGTTGTATTTCAAGGATGATACATCACACTGCCGCGACGAGAAGTGTCCAAATTCCAAGGATTCTTCAAATACTTCCTTGAAATGCGTCGTATTTTTCCCTGAATTTTAAGGATGGGTCTGATGTATCCTTTCACAGTCTCCCTATCCCACATTTCTTGCAGGGTTCAGCAGAGAATTTAAAACAATGACGGACAAAAGGAGAGGTAGTGCACAGGGAGAGGAGTTTTAAAAAACTAGCAGTAAAAAAAGTAAATTCTTACAGCGGTGGTCTAATTAGGCCTTTGGTTAGTGTTAAAGCTGCTATACTTAATTTGCATAACAAAGTAGCTTAACATTTTTTTTTTCATGCCCATTAAAAACGTTTTAACACAGCATGGAGAAAAATATGTTGTGAAGATTAAAAAAAGACTTAAAAAAATAATTAAGTGGTTCTCCCTTATTTGTCTAAAAACATCAACCAATCAAATGGTTCAGTCTGAAAGGAATGATTGGACAGTCTCTCCAGTCATACGGACTTCAGCATTTATTTGGCTTCTGTGCTCCTAAAAAACGGAGACATATTACCGCAGCACACCACTGCTGGGAGTGTTCGCCGCTCTACCATGTCACAGCAGGAGAAACAGCCACCGGCCGTGTGTGACAGGTGTCCCAGTACGTCTGTGCTCAGGGGGATGAGGCGGGGCGCACCGCGAGAAGTGCCTGCCTGCGGCAAACCCCAACCATGGCGGGGATGCCCATCTATGCCAATTCAGACAGGCATAGTTCTGGTAGGAACACGTCTGAAATATCTGTTCTAAGTGTTGATGATCAATGTGTCCTGCAATTCACATTAGTTCTCACAGCTAGCTGCGTTCTTCATCGACTCACGTGGAGAGTGATCCACCACTAAGAGTTCTCTCAAAACAGTTACTTATTTGACAACCCGCATGTCACGTTGCATCTAATTTTTAACATTGATTTTTCAACAAAATTGGTAATCAGTAGCTTGAACAAGAAGATTACAGATGTAACTCACAGATTCCGTCTGTGTAGAGGTGAACCTCTGATCGATCTGTCACACTGTGTCCTGCACCGCGGCTGCTCCCCAGAAGCAGCAGCTGAGAGTGGTGCTGATAGAGTTAGATAAACTGAAGGAGCTGCACCTTGTGAGAGTCGCATCTGCTTCTGTATCCCAAATTAAACTCTCTCACATCACGGGTAATCTTCTGGTCTGAAGTGAATGCCACAAACGACCACGTTTTTTGTAGCTGAGGCAGACGCGAAATATTTTCTTTTCAGCTGGACAAAACGCACCCAGGAACGGAAGATGGCTCCATTTTAAGACAAATTAACATAATCCTAAATTAGTGGACATAAAAATATGCTTAAATCCACTTAGATAAGTTTCAAAATTGTAGCTTAAATTTTAAAATTATTTTGTACTGCTTTAAGTTATAGTACAGAAAAAAAACTTACTGCCAAGTAAAATTTGAGGTTTTAGAGATATTTCATTGGAAACAGCCAGTTTCTAGCTGCTCTGGAGACTGAGATTTGCAGGCCGTAACCCTAACCAGCCATCGCTCGAGTCTAATGCAGAAGTATCACTCAGCAGCTGGGACTTATTTTTGCAGTGGAAAGAGACAGCCAACTAGAAAAGAACTAAGAGAGCGCGGACTTCCGCCAAGTGGACATATTGTAGAAAGTACTATGTCCATATCCTTAAAAAAATTCCTGGAGACCCCCAAAATCTAATCAATTCTTCCTGGGGTCATTCCCGACCTTTCCTAAAACTTTCTTTAAAATCCATCCATTAGTTTTTGAGTTATCCTGCTAACAGACAGACCCTGATGAAAACATTACCTCCTTGGCGGAGGTAATAAGGAGCAGTTGAGATGTTCAGGTGGGTGAATGAGGTGTATGGTCACATGACATGGGTTAGACGTTCATCATTGAATAAAGTGGCAAGTAAATTTTCATTTATACCTGCCAAAGTACATTTTAACCCCCATTTGGCAGGTTGGTGGGTGTTAATTTAGAGTTTTATAACCATATTAGATATAAAATGTGTGTTGTTTCACCCTTTGCAGTGCCTCTCTATTCATTTTCAATGAGACATGCGTGACACAGCGATAATCACAAGTCTCCCTGCTGCTAAGCAAAATGCGAAAATTGCACATGTGAAATTTCATGCTCATGTATGTATCATGCACATGCAGACCTGCAAAGCAATCTCAGAGTTGAGAAAATTTCCACTTTTTCATCGCTGTCGCTCAGATGAGGACCAATCAGCTGATGTTTCATTGACTTGACCAATGAGCTGACAGGATGTTGCTCAGTCATCTCCAGGTAATATGGAGGAAAATTTGAATTGAATTGAACCCATTTACAGCCAGGTGTACTTGGAACTACTCCTGGTGTTTACCTCAGGTCTCACCTGCTCATCGCTCAGTCATTGTTCCTACGTTCCTGACAAGAGCTCCAGATCTTCTCATCATTTGCGTTTTATCCTCGTTCAGAGGCTGATCCGATCTCACCGCCGATCTGAGAAGATCTGGAGCTCTGTTCAGAACGTTGGAACATGACTGAGTGTTTTGGTCGGGGGGTAAATCACATGTTCTTATACACTGCTGTTCACGTGAGATACTCAATGTGTGTGTTTTCAGCGTTCCCCGTTTCCCCACCGCCCCACACCCCTCCTGCTTTCCCGGGACATCTCCTGTCTGTCTGAATACAAACATTGTACCGTGTAAAGTCGGCTCTTATTACTAGGTCTTCAGTAGGATAAGTCCCGGACCAGATTATGTGGGCCGACACCGTAACAACGCTTTCAGACAGAAAAGCGCAACGGACAAAGCTGGGAACATTCCCTTTTTTCATGTCCAGTCTGAAAGGGGCTTATAGGTTCTTTTTTCTGTGGTGATTGACTCTGATGTCACATCTGATGCCTCAGAAACCTCCAGTTTACAACCAGCAGCTCTTCCAAGTGACCCAGCTGAGTAACCATGTTTCCTCTCTGAATCAGAAAGGACTGATCAGGTGATCAGAGGGTCAATGACTATAAAGGAGAACTTCACACTCCCCAAAATACCTGATGGCTGAAGCCTACACAACCACTAACCTACAGAACAAATGAATTCCTCAAAAAGAACCAGGAAACATTGTGAGAGAAAGATGATGTTTTCATGAAAAACAGAGTGTCTAAATGTCTAACTTTGAGTAGTTTATTTTTCCAAGTATTTGGTGTAATTAGTGTGAATGCTGCTAACAGCATTTCCTGTTTCTCTCTGTTATTATAATTCTTATATATCCCTACGTTTTTTGGACCACTACTCCTCCTAGGATCTTCTTCTAGGATTTTTGTACCATTTGGACTTTTCATACATCAAAATGTGCACCATGTTCAGAACATGCCAGCAATGTCTTTTGGTATTGATATATGTTGTACTTTTGAAAGTATTTATGTTTTTCCACCACTCTTTCCCCACATTGAAATGCATTACATTTGCTTCCAATCCTTTAAATTTCCGTTACTACTTCTGCAAACTTTCACTTAGAAACTTTATTCAACTTTGACATGGGTCTATCACATATATGAAGATCTTTTATCTAACTTTTACCCTGTGATTATGGTGATGCCATTTGCCATAGGATGCTCTCAGGACAGACAGTAAGACCTGCGATGACATGTGCTAACCCGGGTTTATCCGGGTTGACATAGTCTATAACATATTGAAGAAACTTGTCAATACATTTTTCTGTCTCGTCATGGCAACGCCATTCACTATCAAACCCAACCAGCAAGCTCATAGTAGATGCTATGCACCCTGTGTGCACATGTGATGCTTCAAATTGATTGGGCTGACTGAAACAAATGACCGTTGCGACACCATTCACCATCAGTCGGAACCGTTAAGCTCACAGGGCTCATAGTAAGACCTGTAAAGACATGTGACACATCAAATCAACTGGGTTAATCACAAAAGATGCCCTGTCGTGGTTCTGTAGCATTTTGAGTTACCATGGCAACACATGTCTAAAAAAGACCAGGCCTCCTTGACGCCTTTTCAAAAAACACACTTTGACCCACAAATGTCATTCCAAGTTTTACCTGCTGTCTGGATGTTGGTCTATAACATGTTAACGCAACTTTTCAATATTCTCCACTGTATTGCCACGGCAATGCCATTCACCATCAGACCCACCCAGTGAGCTCACAGCGGACTCTATGGACTGTTTGTGCATATGTGATGCATCAAATTCATCGGTTTGACAGGTACAACTGACTGTGGCAACACCCTTTGTTGTCAGTCGGACCCGTGGAGCTCACAGGGCAGACGGTAATCTCTCTGATGACATGTGACACAGTAAATTAATTTGTTTGGCCACTAGAAGTGCACTATCACATGCATATGAAATTTGGGTTACCTTGGCAACACAGCTCTCTAAAAAGGCGTGTTCCAGCTTAAGCTCGGCAAGCCCGAGCAAGCGGACATTGAGGGCGTGCATTCAGCAGGTGGAGCCATTCAGCAGACAGCGGTCAGCACACAACATTCACACTGTGCACTTTCTGCAGGAAATGCACCTTTTCTAGTTCATCTGTATATTTGACTCTTAAGTATTTTGTTATTTTAGTTCATTTATATTAGTATTTGTTGATTATTGAAGTTATTTGAAGTGTCAGGTTCAGTGTCTGTGCTGTGTGTTTCTGTGTCGGGTGAGTAATCTCCTTACAGAGGGAGGATCTGTGCTGGAGGAGCGGAGGCAGCTGATTAGCCACACCTGACGGGGATCAGGACTGATTGGAGGCAGGCAGCATATAAGCCAGTGGCTGATTCTCATTCACCGCCTGGTTGTTGACCTTAATGGACTTCTCTGCTGNCCACTCCACATGTTCTGAGACTTTCTTCCGAGTTTCTGAGGTCTGGTCCCCCTCTCAGTTTGTCTCCCTCCGGCGCACTCACCTGAACCTGGACCTCCACCTCCCTGCACAGCACCACATTGGACCTGCCCGCCCTCCAAGCATCACGAACATCAGCTTCCTGTGAGTCACAGCTTTTCTCTGCCTCCAACGATTCTTGCTATACTGAAAGTGGAACCAGTACTAATCCTAATCTCATCTGCAGTTTGGAATCTCCTGAGATACACCCTGCTAACCTGTTTATCCCTTGCAGTTCCTGGACCTTCCCTCAGCACACCAAACCACCGAGCACATTTCCACCTTGTAAATAGAATTGTAAATAAACCTTGTCACTTTGCACCTGAGAAAACTTGTCTGAGTCTGAGTCCAGCATGTGGGTCACAAAGATCACTGAGACTGTGACATGAAGATCTTGTTCAAAACTTCCACCTTGTGGCCATGACAACGCCATTTTCCATCAGATGCCCTCATTGACCACACAGGACAGAGAGTATGAATTGTGACCACATGTGACACATCGGTCCAATCGGTTTGGCCACTAGAAGTTTACTATCATATGTACATTTAATTTTGCATTACCATGGCAATGCAGCTCACCAAAACAGCTTCTGAGAGGCTCCACAGTACCAACTACCACATGTAATCACATGTATGACACATCAAACTGACTGGGTCAGTCACCAACATTCAGATTATCCTTATAATGGACATTTTTTGAGGGATTAATGTGTGAACACACTTTGACCTACAGATGTCATTCCACCTTTTATCTGGTCACTAGACAACGTTCTGTAACATATTGAAATGACTTTTAAATATGTTTTACCGTATTACCATGACAACACCATTCGCCATCAGACACACACTGTGAGCTCCAAGCAGACACTATGGACCTTATGTGCACATGTGATGCATCAAATTGATCAGCTTGGTCAGGAAACATGAACCATAGTATATACATGAAATTTTGTATTACCATGGCAATAGAATTCATGAAAATAACCCTCCTATTTGTAATCCTTGTAATAATCTCTGAAATTATTACATTTTCCATACGCTCCCATTTTAATTTGTGTATTTCAGCCTTTTGTCACATTGTGGCACCTGTCAGCCGTCATTCACACACTGTGACAGGACAATGCAGCTTTCTGATTTGTTGAGGGTTTCTCGGTCATGCACACAGTGGCAGGCCCCTAAAAGTTACTTCAGGAACTTTCTAGTTACAGTGTGTCGTTTTGATCACAGAGTCTACCAACTTTGTTTTGCCTCCTCCACGTCTATCTTTGCCTCTCCCTTCTCTGAGTCATTGTTTTGGATTTGTATCTGTTCGTCTGTCAAAACTGCATCACACCTGCTCCAGTCAAATTAATCTGACTCAGTCACCCTCTCAGGTTCTGGTCTCGGCCCTTTAAGGTAAGTCAAGCTCTGAC
>SSNP01000640.1:0-13116 GCA_006937955.1 Pachypanchax playfairii
GTTCAGGTCCCTGAAGGTCCCAGCTGCATCTCAGTCAGGTTCAGGTCTGGACTATGTTCCTGTTCAGGTCCCTGAAGGTCCCACCTGCATCTCAGTCAGGTTCAGGTCTGGACTATGTTCCTGTTCAGGTCCCTGAAGGTCCCACCTGCATCTCAGTCAGGTTCAGGTCTGGACTATGTTCCTGTTCAGGTTCCTGAAGGTCCCACCTGCATCTCAGTCAGGTTCAGGTCTGGACTATGTTCCTGTTCAGGTCCCTGAAGGTCCCACCTGCATCTCAGTCAGGTTCAGGTCTGGACTATGTTCCTGTTCAGGTCCCTGAAGGTCCCACCTGCATCTCAGTCAGGTTTAGGTCTGGACTTTGGATCAGTCCAGCACTTTGATTCTTTTCTTCATCCTGTTGTAAAGAAGCTGGTCTGTTTGGATCATTGGTTCTGGTTCATGACCCATGTGATGGACCCAGTTGAGTAAGTGGAGGAAGCACAGAGGTTCTTTTAAAACAGGGTTTGTTTATTTAAACTTCCCCAATTTATGAACAAAATAATTAGAGTTTATAGGAGATTAAACAATGAAAAATAGAACTCAAACAACTGGTTATCTTCACATCTCAACTGACTGAACATCATAACTGATCTAACAAAGAGACACAAGGGTATATATATATATATATATATATATATATACTGACTGATCAGACCATGTGAAACATATGGGGTCACTAGACGAACATTTACTACAAGAAAACAAACTAATCAGCATATTTGGGTTGTCAATAAAACTAAGGAGCATAACATCTCAACCTAAATCTATAACTTCAAACTTAAAGCTACAGTATGTAAGAATAGATCCTGTTGTCAAATCTGAATCCTGCAGTTCATGTAGAAAAACAAAACATCCGTTCTCACCCCCTCCCCTCCCTGATGTTTCTGTTGGGTTGCCAGTTCTGATGTTGATCCTCATGTAGTTTCTCTTGTATTTATTCATTTTTTGGGAATGTCTGAAGGTCTATTTGTTCAGCGTTGAGTTTTCCTAAGTGCATTTGAACGCCCCATCACGTGCAGCTCAGCTGCTCAGTTAGAAGGATGTGGTGGTTTCTTACTTTTTGCTGCTGCTTGTGTTGAAGACTTGGCAGCCTTGCAGACTCACATGTGATTCATTATGGAACCAGGAAGTCTGGACGTGTAAATAATGATTCTGGTCCAGGTTAGCTTTTATAAAATGACAGAAACTAGTGACCACCCAGCTGACTGAGATCCAGATCTGTTACAATGTAACATTATGTTCAACATCAGTGGGACATTAGACTGTTGTGTGAGTATTTACCTGTAACATTCTGACTTATTGTACTTTTAAATCTGATAGAAAAATCCTGTAAGAATAAACCAGAAATTCTTTAATCCCCTCCTTCTGGAGGAGTTTGGTGGGTCCAATTAGATTCTCCTGTATTTAGTTGATTGGAGCCGTTCATCAGTGTTTACCCGCCCAGCTCTCTCAGGAAGCAGGAAGTGGAGGAACTCTCAGTGATGGTGAGATGAAGCTTCATGAGCTACTTGAGCCAAATGATTAAAGAAATGATTCATTTCTCGAAGCTTCATGTGTACAAGAAATCACCTAACGACCAAGTATATAATAATAGGCTGCTACATCTGAACCATGTGTGATACATCGAATCTTTTTGTCTGTTGTGTCTTTTAGGGGTGAATATGAATTATAAAAATATATGCCCAAATAATTTCTGCACATAAATATTTACATATAATTAATTCTTTGAATGTATTCTGTTTGTGTACATTTTCCCAAAATGTTTTAATATTATTGTAGTTTGTTCAATGTTTTTCTGGAAATAGCATGTGAGTAGTCAGGACAGTGAACATGCTTGTAAAACTAGGACACAGATTATGTAACTTGGACAGTGATGTGCAGGACAGGGGTCATTTTATTCAGTTTGATTCAGAAACAAGAGTTTCTCAACAGTTTTTGGTTTTAAACGATTTCTTTTTAGCTTATCTTGTTAAGAAATATCAAATCAACGTGATCACACATCCTCCTCTTCCTCACTGACTCCATCCTATCTCTCTCTCTCTCTCTCTCTCTCTCTCTCTCCCTAAACTTTCTATAAACTACGTATGTCTAACCTCTCAACTGACTGCAGCTCTCCTTCAAAAACCCACATTTTCACCAGAGGGTTTATATTGCTGTAAAACGTGGTGGTAAGATCTCACCCACTTCCTGAAGCAGTAACGTGGTACAGAAAGGCAGCGAGGCCTCAGATGTCATCACTTTAGCTCCTCCCCTAAATAACACAATCCTCGAGATGCGTTTCATGGAGATGCCCCTCTATTTCTCAACACACACATCGAGTCCTCAGCACATCTCAAATCAAATCGAATCAAAAATACTTTATTAATCGCCGAAGGGAAATTCAAGTGTTGTTGTAGCTCAGTTCTTTTTCAGGGAGCCATAGAGGGTTCTAGGTGTGGACAGGAAGGATCTCCTGTAGAGGGTTCTAGCTGTGGATGGGAAGGATCTCCTGTAGAGGGTTCTAGCTGTGGACAGGAGGGTTCTCCTGTAGAGGGTTCTAGCTGTGGACAGGAAGGTTCTCCTGTAGAGGGTTCCAGCTGTGATCAGGAAGGATCTCCTGTAGAGGGTTCTAGCTGTGGACAGGAAGGATCTCCTGTAGAGGGTTCTAGCTGTGGACGGGAAGGATCTCCTGTAGAGGGTTCTAGCTGTGGACAGGAAGGATCTCCTGTAGAGGGTTCTAGCTGTAGACGGGAAGGATCTCCTGTAGAGGGTTCTAGGTGTGGACAGGAAGGATCTCCTGTAGAGGGTTCTAGCTGTAGACAGGAAGGATCTCCTGTAGAGGGTTCTAGGTGTGGACAGGAAGGATCTCCTGTAGAGGGTTCTAGGTGTGGACAGGAAGGATCTCCTGTAGAGGGTTCTAGGTGTGGAGAGGAAGGATCTCCTGTAGAGGGTTCTAGCTGTAGACAGGAAGGATCTCCTGTAGAGGGTTCTAGGTGTGGACAGGAAGGATCTCCTGTAGAGGGTTCTAGGTGTGGACAGGAAGGATCTCCTGTAGAGGGTTCTAGCTGTAGACAGGAAGGATCTCCTGTAGAGGGTTCTAGGTGTGGACAGGAAGGATCTCCTGTAGAGCGTTCTAGGTGTGGACAGGAAGGATCTCCTGTAGAGGGTTCTAGGTGTGGACAGGAAGGATCTCCTGTAGAGGGTTCTAGCTGTAGACAGGAAGGATCTCCTGTAGAGGGTTCTAGGTGTGGACAGGAAGGATCTCCTGTAGAGGGTTCTAGGTGTGGACAGGAAGGATCTCCTGTAGAGGGTTCTAGGTGTGGACAGGAAGGATCTCCTGTAGAGGGTTCTAGCTGTAGACAGGAAGGATCTCCTGTAGAGGGTTCTAGGTGTGGACAGGAAGGATCTCCTGTAGAGGGTTCTAGCTGTGGACAGGAGGGTTCTCCTGTAGAGGGTTCTAGCTGTGGACAGGAAGGATCTCCTGTAGAGGGTTCTAGCTGTGGACGAGAAGTATCTCCTGTAGAGGGTTCTAGCGGGGGACAGGAAGGTGCTTCTGTAGAGGGTTCTAGCTGTAGACGGGAAGGATCTCCTGTAGAGGGTTCTAGCTGTGGACGGGAAGGATCTCCTGTAGAGGGTTCTAGCTGTGGACAGGAAGGATCTCCTGTAGAGGGTTCTAGCTGTGGACAGGAAGGATCTCCTGTAGAGGGTTCTAGCTGTGGACGGGAAGGATCTCCTGTAGAGGGTTCTAGCTGTGGACAGGAGGGTTCTCCTGGAGAGGGTTCTAGGTGTGGACAGGAAGGATCTCCTGTAGAGGGTTCTAGGTGTGGACAGGAAGGATCTCCTGTAGAGGGTTCTAGGTGTGGACAGGAAGGATCTCCTGTAGAGGGTTCTAGATGTGGAGAGGAAGGATCTCCTGTAGAGGGTTCTAGCTGTAGACAGGAAGGATCTCCTGTAGAGGGTTCTAGCTGTGGACGGGAAGGATCTCCTGTAGCGTTCTGTGCTGCAGCAGATTATGAAGAATCTTCTGACTGAAGACACTCTGTTGTTGAGTTACTGTGTTCTAAAGAGGATGATGACGGTTTTCCATCATGTTCTTCATCCTCCTTTGGACAATCAACTCAAGAGACTCCAGTTCAGTCTCCAGGACAGAATCAGTCCTCCTTATCCATCTGTTCAACCTCTTCATGTCACTTACTCTGATGCTCCGCCCCCAACAGGTGACTGCAGATGTGATCAGCTGACTCCTCTTCTTTTGCTGCTCCTCTTCAAATCTCTGTCTGCTCGTATTGTTTGAAAGCCAGGCAGAGACACACTGGAGTCCAGGATATGTTCCTTTAGCCGTGTCTCAGTAAAACACGTGATGCTGCATCCCGATATTCTGGCTGGGTCTTCAGCAGAGCTTTAAGTTCATCCATTTTGTTAGCAAGAGATCTCACATTTGTCAATATGACTGATGGAAGTGAAGGTTTAAACTTCCTCTTTCTCTCTCTTCACTTTGCTGCTGTTCTGCATCCACGTCTTCTTCTTTTGAGCTCATCAGGGATCCAGACTTTCAATTTGAGGATTATTTCAGCCTTAGAAATGTCAGTTAGCTGCTCTTTCTTGTAAACAAGTCTTTTGTTGCCATGGTTACGCATCATAACAAGTGGCAAAAAAGTGACAAATCAAGCAAAAAACTCAATCAGCACAGCACCCAAATCAGGAGAAAAGTATTTAGAAAATATTTCCAGAAGAAAAAACTAGCAAGAAATACTCAAAAAGAACAAAAAATGCTAGCTAATGCTAGCTAAGTCACAGAGCTACTCCAACAAGCTGCCACCAGTTGTAGCACTATTCTGGAACTATTCTCTACAAATAAGTTAACTTCAACAGAACAAATAATTGGTGAAATACAGTGGTTAATTAAACATGCACATCTGGCTAGGCTTTCATTTGAACATCATTTCAACTCAAACCCATAAACTTGAATTCATGTCCACAGAGAAGAGAAGACTTCATAGTCTAGAACATTAGTGTTGTATTTAGAAGACTTTACACTCACAGCTTTCATGAAAACAATCCTAATCTATCTACTGTATATGACAGCAGAGTCACATACATCATAGACTTTTATTGACATATAAATACAAATATGAATGTTAAAATCATGCGCACGTCTTTTTAACAGCTATACGATACTAAAGGACCTAAAATCTGATGAACGTGAAGAAGTTTTAAATCGCTGGTCTGTCATCTGCCAGCTTGTTTACAGGTCATGAGACTGAAGTAAAGCATCTGCAGAAGCAGCTTATTGATGTATTTATAAACCTTAAAAGAACAAAAGCTGGTGATTTTTCTTTGCTGTTGTGTGTCTGACATACAAACAAACACACAATCTGAGAATATGAAGAATGACATGACTGCTGTATGTGTGATCTATATGTTAGATTCCTGCCCTTTTCTTTCTGTCCTCTACAATACAGAAATCTATAATTCAGCTGTCACTGTTGGATCCCACAGCAAGCTCTTAACACTTGATGTTGGTGTTCATTGTTTTCTAACAACATTTCCTCTCACTTTCCTTCTTTTCTCCCCACCAGGTAAATCCCAGCCCACCTGCTCACCTACACCAAAAGTAAGAAAATCAATAGCTGTGATTTCTCTTTCCTTCTACCTTTCCCATGTTGTTGTGCTCTGTTCATTTTTACACACACACACACACACGTGTGTTTTGGTATCCTTATGGGGACCGTCCATTGACTTCCATTGATTTTAGTAACTAGATTTATACCTAACCCAAACCCTTTTACTAACCTTAACCATTACTGATCTATAACTAACCCTAAGACTAACTAAAACTCTATTCACACCATACCTATAAACCTAACCCCTAACCCTAAAAAGGGGAGTCCCCCCCATGGGGACCAGGCTTCGGTCCCCACAAGAACCCTCGGACCCCAGAAAGATAGTAAAAGTCAGGAAACTGGTCCCCGGGAGGTCAGAAATACAAACCCCCCCCCCACACACACACACACACACACACACACACACACACACACACACGCACACACACACACACACACGCACACACAGACACACACACACACACACACAATTTTATGAATGTATTTAATAATTATCTCCTTCCATATGTTCCAGAGAACCATGAAAAACAGTGTTTAAAAGTGTTTGTGTATAAAATGTCTTAGTGATTATCTGTTGACTGTAACACATCATCAACACTCAGCACTTCAACATTCACATACTGCCTTTAAATGTTCCTTCTTTCACTGAAAAGAGATTCACTTTCTATTTGTTCTATTTTGTTCTCTCAATGTAAGTCGCTTTGGATAAAAGCATCTGCTAAATGACAGTAGTAGTAGTATTTGAAGGAACATTTGGGGTGTGTATGTTCTCCCTGTGCATGTGTGAGTTTTCCTGGTTCCTCTCAGCCTAAAACCCACAAGGTGAAGTGCTATCATACTCTGACTTAAGGAGGGAGTGTGTGTGCTTCGTTGTGTTAGTGGGTTGTCTTGTAATGCTCTGGTGACAGGGTAGTGTACAGCCTGACTACCAAGGCATGAAGAATATGTGTTGCCCCACCAACCCTTCTGAGTGGTGGATGCACCTACTTTTAAACAGTCATTATAACATTATACATCCATTTTGGATGAGGTTGCTCTTATTAAAGTAGTACTAAATAACTTTTCTGCAGCCGTGTTTCAGATTCCTTCTGCACATGTACCGTTCTACAGTCTTGACTTCAATAAACAGATTTATTGTTTATTTTTGTTTCTATATTTTTTCATAAATACATTTACAGGCAAATGTTTGGACACACGCAGAGGAGAAGGACCCAACAATGGCTGATAAGGACCCAGAGGGCTTTTATATAGAAAATATCAGGGAAGGATCATAAAAATATGTTTAAATAATTAACAGGAAACACTCACCATAAACAAGAATACTGTATAAACTTCTAATAACATCTTGTTATGAAATAAGTTGTTAATTCATACTATGGAGGTATTTTTTATCAGGGCAGCATAAATCATCAGAACACCACTTCCTGCTGAGACCTGAATTACTGAAGTTATTAAGTGTAATATAGGAGGACCAGAGACGTCCAGACTGATGTCTAATGGTGCGTTCAGACCACACAACACATTCAGGCAGCAAAATGCTCAAATGGACAAAAGTTGCTGATTGCACACTTTGCACAGCCCGCGTTCGTGCATCACATCAGTATGTCACAGGCAGGTGGGGGATTTCGCTGTTGCTAATTTTTTACAACATGACAAATCATGTCAAGAGAGTGGCCTGGCTTTATTTAATAAATAAAGCGATACAACATTGTCGCCAGGTTTGGCTAGCGTAAGCTAACAAAGAAAGTTGAAATAAAGTATTTAACTGTTTACCTGGCACTCATATACTCCGATATCTTCCTCCAGATAAGGTCTGATCTCTTCCTGTCCTTATAAAAAGACGAAGACGGGTCATACAGTTTGCGGTGGTTACAGATTGCGATGATCAGCAGACAGGCGGAGCAGCAACCAAAGTTTAATTTTCCCAACTTCAAGCAGCAGCTGCCTTGACGGACTGTGTGAGCAGCAGTTGTGTAGACGTGCTGATGCCCGCTGCACTGACGTGCGCGATGAGCTGCGTGGCAGCTTGGCGCAGCTTGACGCCCACTTGCTGCTTAGTACCGTAGACTTAACATGTAATCTAGCTGCCCTGTTGCCTGGATGCGTTGGGTGGAGTATCCACAGTAGCTTAAACTGTTAAAAGTTATTTTGTAATGTTTAAATCAAATTTGGTGTCTAAGAAATTGTTTTGTCCTTTGATTAATGACGACATTCAGAACATGAAAAGACTGAACGCCTGTGGAAGTCAACTAAACTTGAGGCCCATAGGCTGCATCTTAACGACCATATCTCTTCATTAAATGAATTGATTAAAAAGACCAGGGGTCTCATTTATAAACGTTGCATACACACAAAATGGGGCCTGAAAGTAGCGTACGCCACTTTCAAAGCTAAAGTTGTGATTTATAAAAAACGAACTTGACTTGAAAATGTGCACCTGTACGCCAACTCTGACCCGTGCGTACGGACATTTTGGAGACGAGTGTCATGGTTCGTACCAGGTGGGGTTGTTTACGAGCTCCCAAAGTGACCCAAACTCCAGACACACACAATGCGAGGAAACAGCGTTCACGGTTAACAGTGTTTATTATATACAGTGCTCCAATGATTATACACGTCAACAATGAATGTGCTGAAGAAAACTCAGGACGGGCCTGGTGCGGGACAGGAACGGTCCTGGGGTTGTGAGAGAGAGAGAGGTTAGTGACAGTTGGAGAAACCAGCTGCGGCGTGCGGGGATCGTGCTCGCTTAACTCACGGTTGTGTGAGTGACGTCCGGGTTTGAGGAGAGATCCTAGGATGCTGCCGCAGGGGTGGTGAGCCAAGCTGTCGGTAATCCGTGTGTGAGATCCGGGTCCGGGTGCTGAGTGCGCAGACGTGACTGCGACAGGGGTGACAGCAGAACGGTGACCGGGGAGGTGTGGACCAGAGGAAGCCAGAGACAGACAGGGAGCCAGAGGGAGAGAGCTGGTCGCGTAGCACCGCAACGGAGCTCTAGGAAGTTCCCGTGTTGAGCCGATCCTCACTATGAGCGATTCGATATCCACGCTGGAGGTTATGCTGTCAGGAGAGGAGCTCCAGGACAGCAGGCTGAACATAAGGGAAAAGGAGGCAGGTTAATACTGCAAAACACTCTCTGATAATACTGCTCACTTGCCACTCTGTACCACGTAAAGTTGCGGAACAAACTGGCGTCTGTCTCTTGTTCCTCCTCTGCTTAAGTACCCAGCTCTCCTGAGCTGGGTAACGATCCACACCTGTCATCAATGATCCTCTGCTGCCACGCCCTGCAAGATAGTTAGTACCACTCACCACCACCAGCAGCAGAGATCCTCACAGTACCCCCCCCCTTAACGGACGCCTCCTGGCGGCCGACCCCGCGACCCCACACCTGAAAGAAGCACAGAGTTAGTAGAAGCCCTACACTGAGCCGGGGAGGAGGACGGGGGCGAGGAGGGCCTGGCACGGATGGAGGAGGTGGAGGAGGTGGCATTAACAGAGGATGTGGAAGCAGCAGATTTTTCAAAGTCAGTGATGAGGGATGGGTCGAGTATGGCGGACCGGGGAATCCAAGACCGGTCCTCGAGGCCGTATCCCTCCCAGTCCACGAGATACTGACATCCACGACCCCGAGGACGGACTCCCACGATCCTACGCACTGTGAAGGCGGGGTGTCCATCTATGATGCGGGGCGGAGGGGGTGGCGTGTCAGGGTTGAGGGGACTGGTGTGTACTGGCTTGATCTGTGACACGTGAAATACTGGGTGGATCCTGAAGTTATGAGGTAGTCTCAGCCTGAGGGTAGTGGGGCTGATCACGGTCTCCACCTCGTAGGGACCCAGGAACCTCGGGGCCAGCTTCCTGTTCGTGGCCTTGAACGGGAAGTCCTGGGCCGATAACCAGACTCTCTGACCTGCGACATATGTGGGGGCCGGGATCCTCTTCTTGTCCGCCCGTTTCTTATTCTGGGCGGCCGTCCTCTGCAGGGCATCTTGCGTCGACGTCCAGATCCTCCGGACCTTACGGAGGTGGCCCTGTACAGAGGATATAAGAGGATCCGGGTGAGAGTCTGGCAGGAGAGAGGGTTGGAAACCGTGACATACCTCGAATGGAGACAAACCGGTAGCAGTGGAAACGTGCGTATTATGCGCATACTCGACCCAAGGGAGATGCAGGGACCAGGAGGTGGGGTTGAGCGAGCACACACACCGCAGCTGGTTCTCAATCTCTTGGTTGAGCCTTTCACATTGTCCGTTTGTCTGTGGGTGATATCCAGAGGTGAGTTTAGTTTTAGATCCGATTGATGAGCAGAAGTCCCTCCAGACCCTAGAAATGAACTGAGGACCTCGGTCCGAGAGAATCTCCATGGGGATGCCGTGGAGCCTGACCACATGTTGCACCAGAAGCTTCGCTGTTTCCTGTGCTGAGGGAAGCTTAGAGAGGGCAACCAAATGGCAGGACTTAGAAAATCTGTCAATTATAGAGAGGATTACTGACTTGCCTTTTGATGGGGGCAGTCCGGTGACGAAATCCAGGGACAGATGAGACCAGGGTCTGGAGGGGATGGCCAACGGTTGAAGGAGTCCTGATGGTGGCTGATGTGATGACTTGTTCCGGGTGCAGGTGGAGCAGGCGGCAACATAGTCTTTAACATCCTTGTGCAACGACGGCCACCAGTAGTACCGCCGGAGCAGCTCTATCGTGCGGCTGACTCCGGGGTGACAGGACAGTCGTGATGTATGACCCCAGCGTAGAACAAGCCCTCGGACGGCAGTAGGAACGTAGGTCCTATTGGGCGGTCCACCCCCTGGGTCCGGTTCGCGCTGAAGTGCGGCACGAACCAACCGCTCGATCTCCCACGTGACCGAGGCCACTACGCAGGAGGAGGGCAGGATGGAGGTGGGCTGAGCTGGAGGGTCGTCTTGTTGAAACACCCGGGATAGTGCGTCGGGTTTAACATTTTTGGATCCAGGTCTGTAAGAGATATTAAGGTGAAAGCGGGAGAAAAACAATGACCAACGGAATTGACGGGGGTTAAGTCTCTTAGCTGCCTGGATGTACTCGAGGTTCTTGTGATCAGTCCATATGATAACTGGCAGTTCCGTGCCCTCCAGCCAGTGACGCCACTCCTCCAAGGCAAGCTTAATGGCGAGTAGCTCTCGGTCACCGATGTCGTAATTCTGCTGGGTAGGGGTGAACCGCCTAGAAAAGAAAGCACATGGATGTAATTTGCCGTCCGTCTTGTCTCGCTGGGACAGGACAGCTCCCACCCCGACGTCGGAAGCGTCCACTTCAACCACGAACTGGACGGAGGTGTCGGGGTGGGTGAGCACTGGTGCCTGGGTGAACCGTCGCTGCAGTTCCACGAAGGCATCTGCCGCCGCCTGACTCCACTGAAACGTGACTTTAGTGGATGTGAGTGCAGTGAGGGGTGCGGCGATAGTGCTGAAACCTTGAATGAACCTCCTGTAGAAATTGGCGAACCCCAGGAACCTCTGTAGTTCCTTCCTAGACTGTGGAACCGGCCAGTCCTCCACCGCCTTGGTCTTGGCCGGGTCTGGCCGGACGTGTCCACCTTCGAGGATGAAGCCTAGGAAGGACACAGAGGTTACATGAAATTCGCACTTCTCGGCTTTGATGAAGAGGCGGTTCTCCAGCAACCGCTGGATAACCTGCCGGACGTGACTTTGATGAGTCTTTAGGTCGGGGGAAAAAATAAGTATGTCGTCTAAATAGACGGACACGAACTTATTCAAAAAGTCTCTGAGCACGTCATTAATGAGGTTTTGGAACACTGCTGGCGCGTTGGTTAGCCCGAAAGGCATAACCAAGTACTCGAAATGCCCAATAGGTGTCTTGAACGCAGTCTTCCACTCATCTCCCTCCCTGATACGCACCAAATGATAGGCGTTGCGCAGGTCCAGCTTGGTGAAGATCCGTGCTTGGTGCGCGGGCTCGATGGCTGCGGACAGGAGAGGGAGAGAGTACTTGTTTTTAATGGTTATGTTATTTAGGCTTCGATAGTCAATGCAGGGGCGCAGGCTCTTATCTTTCTTTTCTACAAAAAAGAATCCTGCGCCCACTGGAGATGATGAGGGACGTATCAGACCGTTCTGTAGAGATTCTGCGATGTACTCCTCCATGGCCTGCCGCTCCAGGCGTGAGAGGCTAAACAGCCGCCCTGAAGGCAGCGGAGCTCCAGGGAGGAGGTCAATGGCGCAGTCGTACGGCCGATGTGGTGGAAGGGAAATTGCCTGCTCCTTACTAAAGGCCTGTCCCAGGTCGTGGTAGCAAGGAGGTACCCGGGACAGGTCTGGTGGGGTGATGTGAGGCTCCTTACCTGGTATCTTGGCAGGTGTGGCTGACCTTAGGCAGGTGCGCAGGCAGAGCTCGCTCCATGCGGTGATGGCCTGCTGCTTCCAATTGAATTGGGGGTTGTGTCGGGCCAGCCACGGAAATCCCAGGACCAGGGGAGCCTCTGTAGTGGGAAAAACAAGAAATGACATGGTTTCGTTATGGTTCCCTGACACAGTGAGGGTGATTGGCTCCGTGCTGTGTGTGATCCGAGACATAGTACTGCCGTCCAAGGCCGTGACATTCAGGGGTCGGTCCAGAGGCCTGGTAGCGATCCTCCCCTGTTTGACCAGCCTCGGACTGATCAGATTCTGCTCGGATCCAGAGTCTATAAACACGGAGCAAGGGATGGGCTCACTGTGTCGTCTATGAATTGCGGCAGGTAATGTCATCCGGGGTTTCTGTTTTTCTGGGCCCGTCAGGACCCCCACATTCACTGACGGGCCTAATCTTTTGGCGTTTCGGGACAGGCACTAACCTCGTGGTGCGGCGACCCACAGTACGCACAGGACCCAGACTCTCGGCGGCGCCGGCGCTCCCTTGCGCTAAGTTTCGCCTGCCCGAGTTGCATGGGCTCAGGGGAAGGGAGGCGTCTGTGGGGAGGCTGCCATCTATGGGTTGACGCCGGTCCTATATGTCTGCTAGCATGTGGAGGTTCGGATACTTGTGTAACACTGGGATGAGCATGCCACCTTGTGTTGCTAGCGGGGACAGGTTCTAGTGCTTGTGAACGTCTGGGGGAAGAGTGCCATCTGGTGTTAGGTGCAGGACTTACATGAACAGGTGAGGAGGAGGAGGAGCTAGGGGTATGACGTACCCGGAAGTGCCCTCGAGTCCGGCGGTCTAACCGGGTCGCTAGACTGATGAGCCCATCGAGTGTCCTAGGTTCCTCCCGGCTAGCGATATCTTCTTTCAAGCTCTCCGAGAGGGCGTTATGGAACACACTACGTAGGGTCTCGTCCGTCCAGCTAGTGCGGGCAGCCAAGGTCCGGAACTCGAGGGCGAAGTCCGCCATGTGTTGCGGACGGGGACGAAGGGCGAGCAGCTCCCGCATCGCGTCCTCCTTCGTTCCGCCGTCCGAGAACGTGGTGGTGAAGGCTTCCAGGAACTGGGGATATGG
>SSNP01000641.1:0-13049 GCA_006937955.1 Pachypanchax playfairii
CACTATGAGTCGGGAGACTTCGTCCTCATTCAGTAAGCGGAAGGAGCAGAGCGATTGACCGGAGGAAGGATGGACCAGACTGGGATTGTCAGGCTCAGAAAACTGATTTTTAATGGAGGCGATTTTGTCGGTGAAGTAGGTGGCGAACATGTCTGCAGTCAGCCCGGTGGGTGGCTGAGCAGGTGGAGGACGGAGAAGAGTATTGAATGTCTTGAACAGTTTTCCCATGTCAGGAGCATTTTGGATTTTGTTTTGGTAAAAAGCTATCTTGGCAGCCTTTAAGCAGGATGTGAAGCTAGAGAGCTTTTGCTGGTATTCGGACAAGTCAGAGCGATTTCTGGATTTGCGCCATTTCCTTTCAGCTGCTCTCAGACCAGCTCTGTGATCCCTTAGAGTCTCTGTGAGCCACGGACTAGGACGCTGCCGGGCGGCCAGCTTTGACACACGAGGGCAGACTTCGTCCAGAGAAGAAGCTAGTGAGGAGCAGGGCGTCTCTGTTGCCTCATTTACAGGCAGAGTTGAAAGCACCGAGTGGGAAGGGAGGGAGGAGCAGACATGCTCCGATAGCTGCGAGGGACTGAGAGATGGTTGAAGGTTTCTGCGGTAGGAAACAGTCTTTGCTTTTGTGTTAGGTACGTAAGGGACGGAGATGCTGAATTTAATCAGGAAGTGGTCTGAGAGGTGCAGCGGTGTGACTTGCACGTTACCTGCAGTACAGTTTCTGGTCAGTACCAGGTCCAGTGCGTTGCCAGCTCTGTGTGTTGGGGGAGTCTGGACCAGATTGAGATTGAAGGAGTGGACCAGGGCCAGAAAGTTATGAGCTTGTGTTTTATTGATATGAATGTTCATGTCGCCCATAACAATTAAAGGGGAGTTATCATCTGGAATGTCGGATAGGATTGTGTCCAGTTCATCCATAAATTCCTCATGTTGCCTCCCGGAGGGCGGTAAATAACCAAAACAGGCAGCGACGGGCTTAGAGATTCCTACTGCATGAAATTCAAATGAGGAGCAGGTAGTAGTGGGTCACAAGGAGGAAAATTTCCACATTTTGGAAATCAGGATGCCTGTACCGCCTCCTCGCCCAGCACTTCCCTTCTAGAATTGCTCTCCAGGACTGAATTGTAGCAGGCGTATACTATGAGTGGTTGTGTGTCTCAGCGGGGCCAAGTGAAGCTCTCCACCAACAGAAAACTTCAATGTACTGAATCTGTGAGTGTTAGTGCTCCATTCCTGCACTTTTATGCTGTTTTAGTTTAGGAGGTAAGAGTTTAATTTATGATGACGTCACCAGGTCATTCAGAGGTCATCAGCCTGTAGTGGTGAGTTTTCTCTCGTTTGACATGCTGCACATTATTTTTCTCTTATTTGCGTATTTGACTGGGTACAAATAATAATATAAATATAACTAACATTATTCTTTGTGCTAGTTATAATATGGATGTTACTGATCCTTCCTGTCAATCAGCCTAACGGTGGATTTTAATGCTGTTTTTTTAAAAAACTGGTCAAAACACTCCTGGCTTTCATGTTTTTTGATTGAACAAACATGTGATTTTTAACACCTGTTAAAGAGGCCCTTCCACTAAAAACATTTTTTCTGAGGTTTCTGTTGAATATTTTAGCTCCACAGGTGTTCTTACCTTCATAGTGGGTGAAAACAGGTCAACAACTTCTCTTTCAGTTTTAATCTCTCAAACTACGCAGGTGGTGTTTAAACCCGAGCTCTCCCGAGTTCTAGCAGCCTGTATCTGTTTCATCACAACTCCTTTGTTCGTTAGTATTCATCAGCTCCTGCAGTTGAAACCAAACCTAGCATGCTGCTGGCTAAAAGCTGTTAGCATAAGATGTTGCAAACAGGAAGACACGACGTCGGCTGTTACCATGTGCAGCGGGCAGGAAACAGTATACCTTGCTCTCATAGGCTAGTTTGTTAGCCAATCTGAGTCCAGCAAATTTGAATAATGAATATTAATGAGCTGCTTCACGAAGCCTGACAGAAGGAGCCGGAACCACCCGAATTTTAACGGAGACAGATTGAAAGGTCTGTTAATATGTGTTTCCTGACGTTTTTTAGATATAAAATGTTTCATATTACAGGTTAATACTTAAGAAATAACCACAAAGTCATAAAATCTTTGTGTAATGGCCTCTTAAATACACTGCAGTGCAAACTGTAATGAACCACTAAATGGATAAATACTTACATATGAATATTTAATAACATGTCCTCAGCTGTCTTTAAACCACACTCAAGTTTATTGTTATTGTCTCCACCACTTTTAAAAACAAACTGACGCCCATGCGCAGAGTGTAAAGGGCCGTAACAGAAAGAAGGGTAGAAGCGTCCAAATTCACAAGACACCAACTCCCGGTTTTTACGCTCTTGAAGGAACTGTGCTCCTCATAGACATGTATATAATCACTAGACGCCCTATTGGCTGCTTCAGAGCAGGAAATGTGGCTGCCATTACAATCCGGTATTCGACCCAGACTCACAGCTAAAAACAACAGCGGTTCATACATGTCTGACTGTTGTTCAGCATATTTCTGCTTTAATAAACGGAATATTGAGATCAGGGTTCGTGGGATTTTAAAGGTAAGACTGAACATCGTTATTTTTTTCTGACAAAATATATATACTGTACCGTATGTCCACCAGCCTGCTAACGTTAGCTACATAGGAACACCAGTGTTTATTCATCTGTCACTTTAGAAATTATATATCCCATAACATTGATTACAGCTGATAGAAGAATGTTAAGGTAGAAATAAATAATATAACTGGTTTAAACTCCCCGTTGATGAACTTACTCATGATTTCTACAGCTTTGGTTCATTATCAACACATGTATTTGTGTTATTTCTTAATAAATGTTTATCAGATCTCTGGAGTGAAAACAGGAATAAAGTCTGAAGTAAAAGTTAATATGAATAAAATGCAAAGAAGAATGAAGAGAATATGATTAATAATCTTTTTAGTTTTTTGTGTGACTCTAAAATCTCTGGTTTTTGATTTAAATATTTTCCAAATCAATATCAGGAAAGTGGAAGGTGGCTGAAGAAAAGAAGGTTTCACAGATCCAGAGTCTTAATTCTCTGTAGTGAACATTTCAAACCAGAAGATTTTAATCCAACTGGTCATCAGACTGAGAGATGGAGTTATTCCATCCATCTTCATCTTTCTGGTTCATCTTCCAGGAGTAGCTGTATCATCATAAGACCCTGTTTTCATGTCATGTATTAAAACTCTATTTATTCTCTTTATTTATTATCTATTTATCTATGTATTTATTATTAATTTAAATAGTATCATATCTTGTGCTCCCTGCAGATGTTTCACATCAACCCCAGAGTGACCCAGAACTTAAATGGGAACAGATGCTGTAAACAATAAACTGTATATTCTTTAAAAATGTTCATCTTTAATTTAAACAGAAAAAAGTAAAAGTTTAATTTTGGGGTTCATCTCCTTTCCTGGAGGGTTATGTGTTTGGTTATTGCATTATGATGATTATTTTGTGATTATGATCATATTATGTTAATATCTCTCTTTATCGGTGATTTTTGATTACCGGTACTATACAAGAAGTTTTATAGTTTAATAAAAGGGGAATTATAGAAGAAATTCAGGTTACCTCATGACAACCATGATACAGTTACAAATAATTATAACTTAAAACATCTTGTTCTTAGTTTCTTCATCAACAAGTACTCAGATTAAATTCTCATCATCTAATCAAGACATTCTACACACAGAGTTCTGATGAGGTCCAGGGTTCTGATGAGGTCCAGAGTTCTGATGAGGTCCAGTGTTCTGACGAGGTCAAGTGTTCTGACGAGGTCAAGTGTTCTGACGACGTCAAATGTTCTGACGAAGTCCAGGGTTGTGACGAGGTCCAGGGTTCTGACGAGGTCCAGTGTTCTGACGACGTCCAGAGTTCTGACGAGGTCCAGGGTTCTGACGAGGTCCAGGGTTGTGATGACGTCCAGGGTTGTGATGACGTCCAGGGTTCTGACGAGGTCCAGGGTTCTGACGACGTCCAGGGTTCTGACGACGTCCAGGGTTCTGACGAGGTCCAGGGTTCTGACGAGGTCCAGTGTTCTGACGAGGTCCAGGGTTCTGACGAGGTCCAGGGTTCTGACGAGGTCCAGGGTTCTGACGAGGTCCAGTGTTCTGACGAGGTCCAGGGTTCTGACGAGGTCCAGTGTTCTGACGAGGTCCAGGGTTGTGACGACGTCCAGGGTTCTGACGAGGTCCAGGGTTCTGACGAGGTCCAGTGTTCTGACGACGTCCAGGGTTCTGACGAGGTCCAGTGTTCTGACGACGTCCAGGGTTCTGACGACGTCCAGGGTTCTGACGAGGTCCAGGGTTCTGACGAGGTCCAGGGTTGTGACGACGTCCAGGGTTCTGACGAGGTCCAGTGTTCTGACGACGTCCAGCGTTCTGACGAGGTCCAGGGTTCTGACGAGGTCCAGGGTTCTGACGAGGTCCAGTGTTCTGACGAGGTCCAGGGTTCTGACGACGTCCAGCGTTCTGACGAGGTCCAGGGTTCTGACGAGGTCCAGTGTTCTGACGAGGTCCAGGGTTCTGACGAGGTCCAGGGTTCTGACGAGGTCCAGTGTTCTGACGAGGTCCAGTGTTCTGACGAGGTCCAGGGTTCTGACGACGTCCAGCGTTCTGACGAGGTCCAGGGTTCTGACGAGGTCCAGGGTTCTGACGAGGGCCAGGGTTGTGACGACGTCCAGTGTTCTGACGACGTCCAAGGTTCTGACGAGGTCCAGGGTTCTGACGAGGTCCAGGGTTCTGACGAGGTCCAGGGTTCTGACGAGGTCCAGGGTTCTGACGACTTCCAGGGTTCTGACGAGGTCCAGTGTTCTGACGACGTCCAGTGTTCTGACGACGTCCAGGGTTCTGACGAAGTCCAGGGTTGTGACGAGGTCCAGGGTTCTGACGAGGTCCAGTGTTCTGACGACGTCCAGGGTTCTGACGAAGTCCAGGGTTCTGACGAGGTCCAGGGTTCTGACGAGGTCCAGGGTTGTGATGACGTCCAAGGTTGTGATGACGTCCAGGGTTCTGACGAGGTCCAGGGTTCTGACGACGTCCAAGGTTCTGACGAGGTCCAGGGTTCTGACGAGGTCCAGGGTTCTGACGAGGTCCAGTGTTCTGACGACGTCCAGGGTTCTGACGAGGTCCAGGGTTCTGACGAGGTCCAGGGTTCTGACGAGGTCCAGGGTTCTGACGAGGTCCAGGGTTCTGACGAGGTCCAGGGTTGTGACGAGGTCCAGGGTTGTGATGACGTCCAGGGTTCTGACGAGGTCCAGGGTTCTGACGAGGTCCAGTGTTCTGACGACGTCCAGGGTTCTGACGAGGTCCAGGGTTGTGACGAGGTCCAGTGTTCTGATGACGTCCAGGGTTCTGACGAGGTCGAGGGTTCTGACGACGTCCAGGGTTCTGACGAGGTCCAGTGTTCTGATGAGGTCCAGTGTTCTCACGAGGTCCAGGGTTCTGACGAGGTCCTGGGTTCTGACGAGGGCCAGGGTTGTGACGACGTCCAGGGTTCTGACGAGGTCCAGGGTTCTGACGACGTCCAGTGTTCTGACGACGTCCAGGGTTGTGATTAGGTCCAGGGTTGTGATGACGTCCAGGGTTCTGACGAGGTCCAGGGTTCTGACGACGTCCAGGGTTCTGACGACTTCCAGGGTTCTGACGAGGTCCAATGTTCTGACGACGTCCAGGGTTCTGACGAGGTCCAGGGTTCTGACGAGGTCCAGGGTTGTGACGAGGTCCAGGGTTGTGACGAGGTCCAGGGTTCTGACGAGGTCCAGGGTTCTGACGACGTCCAGGGTTCTGACGAGGTCCAGTGTTCTGACGAGGTCCAGGGTTCTGACGACGTCCAGGGTTCTGACGAGGTCCAGGGTTGTGACGAGGTCCAGTGTTCTGATGACGTCCAGGGTTCTGACGAGGTCGAGGGTTCTGACGACGTCCAGGGTTCTGACGAGGTCCAGTGTTCTGATGAGGTCCAGGGTTCTCACGAGGTCCAGGGTTCTGACGAGGTCCAGGGTTCTGACGAGGTCCTGGGTTCTGACGACGTCCAGGGTTCTGACGAGGTCCAGTGTTGTGATTAGGTCCAGGGTTGTGATGACGTCCAGGGTTCTGACGAGGTCCAGGGTTCTGACGACGTCCAGGGTTCTGACGAGGTCCAGTGTTCTGACGAGGTCCAGTGTTCTGACGAGGTCCAGGGTTCTGACGAGGTCCAGTGTTCTGACGACGTCCAGGGTTCTGACGAGGTCCAGTGTTCTGACGAGGTCCAGGGTTCTGACGAGGTCCAGGGTTCTGACGAGGTCCAGTGTTCTGACGACGTCCAGGGTTCTGACGAGGTCCATGGTTCTGACGAGGTCCAAGGTTGTGACGAGGTCCAGGGTTCTGACGAGGTCCAGGGTTCTGACGAGGTCCAGGGTTCTGACGACGTCCAGGGTTCTGACGACGTCCAGTGTTGTGACGAGGTCCAGGGTTGTGACGAGGTCCAGTGTTCTGATGACGTCCAGGGTTCTGACGAGGTCCAGGGTTCTGACGACGTCCAGGGTTCTGACGAGGTCCAGGGTTGTGACGACGTCCAGTGTTCTGACGACGTCCAAGGTTCTGACGAGGTCCAGGGTTCTGACGACGTCCAGCGTTCTGACGAGGTCCAGGGTTCTGACGAGGTCCAGGGTTCTGACGAGGGCCAGGGTTCTGACGACGGCCAGGGTTGTGACGAAGTCCAGTGTTCTGACGACGTCCAAGGTTCTGACGAAGTCCAGGGTTCTGACGAGGTCCAGTGTTCTGACGAGGTCCAGTGTTCTGACGAGGTCCAGGGTTCTGACGAAGTCCAGGGTTGTGACGAGGTCCAGGGTTCTGACGAGGTCCAGGGTTCTGACGAGGTCCAGGGTTCTGACGAGGTCCAGTGTTCTGACGAGGTCCAGGGTTCTGACGACGTCCAAGGTTCTGACGAGGTCCAGGGTTGTGACGACGTCCAGTGTTATGACGAAGTCCAAGGTTCTGACGAGGTCCAGGGTTCTGACGACGTCCAGGGTTCTGACGAGGTCCAGGGTTGTGATGAGGTCCAGGGTTGTGATGAGGTCGAGGGTTCTGATGAGGTCCAGGGTTCTGACGAGGTCCAGGGTTCTGACGAGGTCCAGGGTTCTGACGACTTCCAGGGTTCTGACGAGGTCCAGGGTTCTGACGACGTCCAGGGTTCTGACGACGTCCAGGGTTGTGGCGAGGTCCAGGGTTGTGACGAGGTCCAGGGTTGTGATGACGTCCAGGGTTCTGACGAGGTCCAGGGTTCTGACGAGATCCAGTGTTCTGACGAGGTCCAGGGTTCTGACGAGGTCCAGTGTTGTGACGAGGTCCAGTGTTATGACGACGTCCAGGGTTCTGACGAAGTCCAGGGTTCTGACGAGGTCCAGGGTTCTGACGAGGTCCAGGGTTGTGATGACGTCCAAGGTTGTGATGACGTCCAGGGTTCTGACGAGGTCCAGGGTTCTGACGACGTCCAGGGTTGTGATTAGGTCCAGGGTTGTGATTAGGTCCAGGGTTGTGATGACGTCCAGGGTTCTGACGAAGTCCAGGGTTCTGACGAGGGCCAGGGTTGTGACGACGTCCAGTGTTCTGACGACGTCCAAGGTTCTGACGAAGTCCAGGGTTCTGACGAGGTCCAGTGTTCTGACGAGGTCCAGGGTTCTGACGAGGTCCAGGGTTCTGACGAGGTCCAGGGTTGTGACGACGTCCAGTGTTCTGACGACGTCCAAGGTTCTGACGAGGTCCAGGGTTCTGACGAGGTCCAGTGTTCTGACGACGTCCAGGGTTCTGACGAGGTCCAGGGTTCTGACGAGGTCCAGGGTTCTGACGAGGTCCAGGGTTCTGACGACGTCCAGGGTTGTGACGGGGTCCAGGGTTCTGACGACGTCCAAGGTTCTGACGAGGTCCAGGGTTGTGACGACGTCCAGTGTTCTGACGACGTCCAAGGTTCTGACGAGGTCCAGGGTTCTGACGAGGTCCAGTGTTCTGACGAGGTCCAGTGTTCTGACGACGTCCAGGGTTCTGACGAGGTCCAGTGTTCTGACGAGGTCCAGGGTTCTGACGAGGTCCAGTGTTCTGACGACGTCCAGGGTTCTGACGAGGTCCAGGGTTCTGACGAGGTCCAGGGTTATGACGACGTCCAGGGTTCTGACGACGTCCAGTGTTCTGACGACGTCCAGGGTTCTGACGACGTCCAGGGTTCTGACGAGGTCCAGGGTTCTGACGAGGTCCAGGGTTCTGACGAGGTCCAGGGTTGTGATGACGTCCAAGGTTGTGATGACGTCCAGGGTTCTGACGAGGTCCAGGGTTCTGACGACTTCCAGGGTTCTGACGAGGTCCAGGGTTCTGACGAGGTCCAATGTTCTGACGACGTCCAGGGTTCTGACGAAGTCCAGGGTTGTGACGAGGTCCAGGGTTCTGACGAGGTCCAGTGTTCTGACGACGTCCAGTGTTCTGGCGACGTCCAGGGTTCTGACGAGGTACAGGGTTCTGACGACGTCCAGGGGTCTGACGAGGTGCAGGGTTCTGAGGAGGTGCAGGGTTCTGACGAGGTCCAGGGTTCTGACGAGGTCCAGTGTTCTGACGAGGTCCAGGGTTCTGACGAGGTCCAGTGTTCTGACGACGTCCAGTGTTCTGACGACGTCCAGGGTTCTGACGAGGTCCAGGGTTCTGACGAGGTCCAGGGTTCTGACGACTTCCAGGGTTCTGACGAGGTCCAGGGTTCTGACGAGGTCCAGTGTTCTGACGACGTCCAGGGTTCTGACGACGTCCAGGGTTCTGACGACGTCCAGTGTTCTGACGACGTCCAGGGTTCTGACGACGTCCAGTGTTCTGACGACGTCCAGGGTTCTGACGAGGTCCAGGGTTCTGACGAGGTACAGAGTTCTCACGAGGGCCAGGGTTCTGACGAGGTCCAGGGTTGTGACGAGGTCCAGGGTTCTGACGAGGTCCAGGGTTCTGACGAGGTCCAGAGTTCTGACGAGGTCCAGGGTTCTGACTTACGTCCAGGGTTCTGACGAGGTCCAGGGTTCTGACGAGGTCCAGTGTTCTGACGACGTCCAGGGTTCTGACGAGGTCCAGGGTTGTGACGAGGTCCAGTGTTCTGATGACGTCCAGGGTTCTGACGAGGTCGAGGGTTCTGACGACGTCCAGGGTCTCACGACGTCCAGGGTTCTGACGACGTCCAGGGTTCTGACGAGGTCCAGTGTTCTGATGAGGTCCAGTGTTCTCACGAGGTCCAGGGTTCTGACGAGGTCCAGGGCTCTGACGAGGTCCAGGGTTCTGACGACTTCCAGGGTTCTGACGAGGTCCAATGTTCTGACGACGTCCAGGGTTCTGACGAGGTCCAAGGTTGTGACGAGGTCCAGGGTTCTGACGAGGTCCAGGGTTCTGACGACGTCCAGGGTTCTGACGACGTCCAGTGTTCTGACGACGTCCAAGGTTGTGATGACGTCCAGGGTTCTGACGAGGTCCAGGGTTCTGACGAAGTCCAGGGTTCTGACGAGGGCCAGGGTTGTGACGACGTCCAGTGTTCTGACGACGTCCAAGGTTCTGACGAAGTCCAGGGTTCTGACGAGGTCCAGGGTTCTGACGAGGTCCAGGGTTGTGATGACGTCCAAGGTTCTGACGACTTCCAGGGTTCTGACGAGGTCCAGGGTTCTGACGACGTCCAGCGTTCTGACGACGTCCAGGGTTCTGACGAAGTCCACGGTTGTGACGAGGTCCAGGGTTCTGACGAGGTCCAGTGTTCTGACGACGTCCAGTGTTCTCACGAGGTCCAGGGTTCTGACGAGGTCCAGTGTTCTGACGAGGTCCAGGGTTCTGACGACGTCCAGCGTTCTGACGAGGTCCAGGGTTCTGACGACGTCCAAGGTTCTGACGAGGTCCAGGGTTGTGACGACGTCCAGTGTTCTGACGACGTCCAAGGTTCTGACGAGGTCCAGGGTTCTGACGAGGTCCAGGGTTCTGACGAGGTCCAGGGTTCTGACGAGGTCCAGGGTTCTGACGACGTCCAGGGTTCTGACGACGTCCAGTGTTCTGACGACGTCCAGGGTTGTGATTAGGTCCAGGGTTGTGATTAGGTCCAGGGTTGTGATGACGTCCAGGGTTCTGACGACGTCCAGGGTTCTGACGAGGTCCAGGGTTCTGACGAGGTCCAGGGTTCTGACGAGGTCCAGTGTTCTGACGACGTCCAGGGTTCTGACGACGTCCAGGGTTCTGACGAGGTCCAGGGTTGTGACGACGTCCAGGGTTCTGACGAGGTCCAGGGTTCTGACGACGTCCAGGGTTCTGACGAGGTCCAGGGTTGTGACGACGTCCAGTGTTCTGACGACGGTCCAGGGTTCTGACGAGGTCCAGGGTTCTGACGAGGTCCAGGGTTCTGACGAGGTCCAGGGTTGTGACGAGGTCCAGGGTTCTGACGAGGTCCAGGGTTCTGACGAGGTCCAGGGTTCTGACGAGGTCCAGGGTTCTGACGAGGTCCAGGGTTCTGACGAGGTCCAGGGTTCTGACGAGGTCCAGGGTTCTGACGACGTCCAGGGTTCTGACGACTTCCAGGGTTCTGACGAGGTCCAGTGTTCTGACGACGTCCAGTGTTCTGACGACGTCCAGGGTTCTGACGACGTCCAGGGTTCTGACGAGGTCCAGTGTTCTGACGAGGTCCAGTGTTCTGACGAGGTCCAGGGTTCTGACGAGGTCCAGTGTTCTGACGAGGTCCAGTGTTCTGACGACGTCCAGGGTTCTGACGAGGTCCAGGGTTGTGACGAGGTCCAGGGTTGTGACGAGGTCCAGGGTTCTGACGAGGTCCAGGGTTCTGACGAAGTCCAGGGTTCTGACGAGGTCCAGGGTTCTGACGAGGTCCAGGGTTGTGATGACGTCCAAGGTTGTGATGACGTCCAGGGTTCTGACGAGGTCCAGGGTTCTGACGACGTCCAAGGTTCTGACGAGGTCCAGGGTTCTGACGAGGTCCAGTGTTCTGACGACGTCCAAGGTTGTGATGACGTCCAGGGTTCTGACGAGGTCCAGGGTTCTGACGACGTCCAAGGTTCTGACGAGGTCCAGGGTTGTGACGACGGCCAGGGTTCTGACGACGTCCAAGGTTCTGACGAGGTCCAGGGTTCTGACGGCGTGCAGGGTTCTGACGAAGTCCAGGGTTGTGACGAGGTCCAGGGTTCTGACGAGGTCCAGTGTTCTGACGACGTCCAGGGTTCTGACGAGGTCCAGGGTTCTGACGAGGTCCAGGGTTCTGACGAGGTCCAGGGTACTGACGAGGTCCAGGGTTCTGACGAGGTCCAGGGTTGTGACGGGGTCCAGGGTTGTGACGAGGTCCAGGGGTGTGACGACGTCCAAGGTTCTGACGAGGTCCAGGGTTCTGACGAGGTCCAGGGTTCTGACGAGGGCCAGTGTTCTGACGAGGTCCAGGTTCTGACGACGTCCAGGGTTCTGACGAGGTCCAGGGTTGTGATGACGTCCAAGGTTGTGATGACGTCCAGGGTTCTGACGAGGTCCAGGGTTCTGACGACGTCCAGGGTTCTGACGAGGTCCAGGGTTGTGACGACGTCCAGTGTTCTGACGAAGTCCAAGGTTCTGACGAGGTCCAGGGTTCTGACGAGGTCCAGTGTTCTGACGACGTCCCGGGTTCTGACGAGGTCCAGGGTTCTGTCGAGGTCCATGGTTCTGACGAGGTCCAGGGTTGTGATGACGTCCAAGGTTGTGATGACGTCCAGGGTTCTGACGAGGTCCAGGGTTCTGACGAGGTCCAGGGTTCTGACGAGGTCCAGGGTTCTGACGAGGTCCAGGGTTCTGACGACTTCCAGGGTTCTGACGAGGTCCAGGGTTCTGACGAGGTCCAGTGTTCTGACGAGGTCCAGGGTTCTGACGAGGTCCAGGGTTCTGACGACGTCCAGGGTTCTGACGACGTCCAGGGTTCTGACGAGGTCCAGGGTTCTGACGACGTCCAGGGTTCTGACGAGGTCCAGGGTTCTGACGAGGTCCAGGGTTCTGACGAGGTCCAGGGTTGTGATGACGTCCAGGGTTGTGATGACGTCCAGGGTTCTGACGAGGTCCAGGGTTCTGACGAGGTCCAGGGTTCTGACGAGGTCCAGGGTTCTGACGACGTCCAGGGTTCTGACGAGGTCCAGGGTTCTGACGAGGTCCAGTGTTCTGACGAGGTCCAGGGTTCTGACGACGTCCAGCGTTCTGACGAGGTCCAGGGTTCTGACGAGGTCCAGGGTTCTGACGAGGTCCAGGGTTCTGACGAGGTCCAGGGTTCTGACGAGGTCCAGGGTTCTGACGACGTCCAAGGTTCTGACGAAGTCCAGGGTTCTGACGAGGGCCAGGGTTGTGACGACGTCCAGTGTTCTGACGACGTCCAGGGTTCTGACGACGTCCAGGGTTCTGACGACGTCCAGGGTTCTGACGAGGTCCAGGGTTCTGACGAGGTCCAGGGTTGTGACGAGGTCCAGGGTTCTGACGAGGTCCAGGGTTCTGACGACGTCCAGGGTTCTGACGAGGTCCAGGGTTCTGACGAGGTCCAGGGTTCTGACGAGGTCCAGGGTTCTGACGAGGTCCAGTGTTCTGACGACGTCCAGGGTTCTGACGACGTCCAGGGTTCTGACGAGGTCCAGGGTTCTGACGACGTCCAGGGTTCTGACGAGGGCCAGGGTTGTGACGACGTCCAGTGTTCTGACGACGTCCAAGGTTCTGACGAGGTCCAGGGTTCTGACGAGGTCCAGGGTTCTGACGAGGTTCAGGGTTCTGACGAGGTCCAATGTTCTGACGAGGTCCAGGGTTCTGACGAGGTCCAGGGTTGTGACGAGGTCCAGGGTTCTGACGAGGTCCAGGGTTGTGACGAGGTCCAGGGTTCTGATGACGTCCAGGGTTGTGACGAGGTCCAGGGTTCTGACGAGGTCCAGTGTTCTGACGACGTCCAGGGTTCTGACGAAGTCCAGGGTTCTGACGAGGTCCAGGGTTCTGACGAGGTCCAGTG
>SSNP01000642.1:0-12915 GCA_006937955.1 Pachypanchax playfairii
CAGCGTGAACACCTGGCTGGGTCAACCCCGGGCAGCGTGAACACCTGGCTGGGTCGACCCTGAGCGATCTGTGAACACCTGGCTGGGTCGACCCCGGGCAGCGTGAACACCTGGCTGGGTCGACCCTGGGCATCGTGAACACCTGGCTGGGTCGACCCCGGGCACATGTTAGGCAGGATGTGAACACCTGGCTGGGTCGATCCCGGGCAGCGTGAACACCTGGCTGGTTCAACCCCGGGCAGCGTGAACACCTAGCTGAGTCGACCCTGAGCGATCTGTGAACACCTGGCTGGGTCAACCCCGGGCACATGTTAGGCAGGATGTCAACACCTGGCTGGGTCGACCCCGGGCACATGTTAGGCAGGATGTGAACACCTGGCTGGGTCGACCCCGGGCATGTGTGAGGCAGCAGGTGATCACCTGGCTGGGTCGACCCCAGGCAGTGTGAACACCTAGCTGGATCGATCCCGGGCGATCTGTCAACACCTGGCTGGGTCGACCCCGGGCAGCGTGAACACCTGGCTGGGTCGACCCCGGGCAGCGTGAACACCTGGCTGGGTCGATCCCGGGCAGCGTGAACACCTGGCTGGGTCAACCCCAGAAAGCGTGAACACCTGGCTGGGTCAACCCCAGAAAGCGTGAACACCTGGCTGGGTCAACCCCGGGCAGCGTGAACACCTGGCTGGGTCAACCCCGGGCAGCGTGAACACCTGGCTGGGTCGACCCTGAGCGATCTGTGAACACCTGGCTGGGTCGACCCCGGGCAGCGTGAACACCTGGCTGGGTCGACCCTGAGCGATCTGTGAACACCTGGCTGGGTCGACCCCGGGCACATGTTAGGCAGGATGTGAACACCTGGCTGGGTCGACCCCGGGCAGCGTGAACACCTGGCTGGGTCGACCCTGAGCGATCTGTGAACACCTGGCTGGGTCGACCCCGGGCAGCGTGAACACCTGGCTGGGTCGACCCTGAGCGATCTGTGAACACCTGGCTGGGTCAACCCCGGGCAGCGTGAACACCTGGCTGGGTCGACCCTGAGCGATCTGTGAACACCTGGCTGGGTCGACCCCGGGCACATGTTAGGCAGGATGTGAACACCTGGCTGGGTCGATCCCGGGCAGCGTGAACACCTAGCTGAGTCGACCCTGAGCGATCTGTGAACACCTGGCTGGGTCAACCCCGGGCACATGTTAGGCAGGATGTGAACACCTGGCTGGGTCGACCCCGGGCACATGTTAGGCAGGATGTGAACACCTGGCTGGGTCGACCCCGGGCATGTGTGAGGCAGCAGGTGATCACCTGGCTGGGTCGAACCCAGGCAGTGTGAACACCTAGCTGGATCAATCCCGGGCGATCTGTCAACACCTGGCTGGGTCGACCCTGGGCAGCATGTGAACACCTGGCTGGGTCGACCCCATGTGATCTGTGAACACCTAATTGCGCTGACACCGAGCAGGTGTTAGGAAGGATGTGAACACCTGGCTGGGTTGTTAACTGTTGGTGGGGCGCGATGCTTACCTGCCTGTGAACACAATATTGTACTTTCTAATTTATTTATAAACAGCTGATTCACTGAAGCCAAATTTTCCAACTTAATGCAACTTCGAGCTAAAAATAAATTAATAAATTTAAAGATTTTAATGACACATATAACGGAGCAGGAGCCCGAACCCCGCGCGGTTTGTCTTCTGAAGGCTTCATGGATGGAACAGCCTGTTGTTAGCACAGGCTAGCATCATGAAGCACGAGGCTAACTGGGAAGCTAGCATCAGCGGCGTGATGTGGTCCGGGTCATGATCTGGATCCGAGCCCCAGACATTTCACCTCTTTAAACATCTGCACGGACACCTGAATGTTAAAACAGCCTCAGAAGTAGCTAAAACTTCCATCTTGTTTTCACTTCTCGCGGGAATGTTAGCTCATTTCATCAACATTTACATTGTCCAGCTTATACTCTACCTTACGCTGTTTTGTTACCTGGAAAACTCCAGTTAAAGCCACTCAGAAAAAGTGATTTTCCTCCACAGAGTTTCTGTATTTTTGTCTTTATCTGATGTTGTGGCAGCGAAAGCTAGCTAACGCTGCTATCCTGCTGGTAGCTAGCTGTAGCTCCCGGTCAGGGAGCCGAAATTCGATCAAACTTGTGGCGTTAAGATTTTTTTCTTCGTTCGTTAATCACGTAAATCCACCGTGTCGTATTAGAAGAAAACAACGCCAATGTCTGTTGATTAAAGACGGTTCAAAAACCCAAAAAGAACAAAAAGTGTCATTTCAAGCTACAGGCTCCCAACAACAACCGGCCTCAGCCATGACGACGTAACGTAACCCCGCGCAGTGACGTCACGACGCCGGCCGTCTGTCCACAGCAGACATAAGAGACAGAACTTGAACACAAGACGTGTGTAAGACGTTCCTCTGTGTAGAACCTAAACACACATAACGTTCCTCTGTGCAGAACCTTAACACACGTAAATCCTCTGTCCAGAATCTGAAGACACTCCACTTTCCTCTGTGTAGAACTCGAACACGTTCTTCTATGTGAAACATAAACACATGTTCCTCTGCACAGAATCTGAACACAAGTGTAATGTGTTCTTCTCTGTAGAACTAGAACACTTGTGTAAGATGTTCCTCTAAGTGGAACCTAAACACTTGCATAAAATGTTCCTCTGCACAGAACTTGAACACAGGTAACAAATTCTTCAGCATAGAACCCGAACACACATGTATTGCATTTCTCTGTGTAGAACATGAAAACATGTAAGAAGTTCCTGTTTAGAACCTGAACATACATGTAACATGTTCCTCTACAGCACTGATCATCAACTGGCGGCCCGCGGGCCGGATTGAACGGCTCAGCGAGCCAGATTTGGCTGGATTCCAAAATGTATTTATTTATTTTTAATACTTGTATAGCGCTTTACTCAGGTCCTACGACCCCCAAAGCGCTTCACACTACAGTTTTTTTGTCATTCACCCATTCACACACAGACTCACACAGTGGAAGGAAGAAAATTGTGAGGATCAAAAAGAAAATAGTGGTCTACAGTATTAAAGTAACTCCTAGTGGTTGACTGTGGTGTAGGTGATGAGAGCCTGAATCAAATGTCTTCAGTTTTGTAATGAAATGGAAAAAGTATAAACATTAAACAAAATATTCAGCCAAAATTAGATTTTTATTTGATTTTCTTCTTGGGGGTCCGGCCCCCAAGAAGACTGTCTGGTAAAACTCTGGCCCTCTGACAAATATAGTTGATGACCCCTGTTCTACAGAATCCGATCCCACGTGTAACACGTTCTGAAAACATTCCTCTGTCTAGAACCTGAACACATGTAACAAATTCCTCTGCACAAAACCTGAACACTTGGATAACATGATTCTCTGAACAGAACCTGAACATGGGTAACACATTCCGCTGCATAAAACCTGAACACAAGTGTAAGACGTTCCTCTGTGTAGAACTTAAACACACGTGACACGTTTCTCTGTGTAGAACTTGAACACAAGTGTAAGATGTTCCTCTGTGTAGAACCTTTACATGTGTAACGTTCTTCTGTGTAGAATTTGAACACAAGTGTAAGATGTTCCTCTGTGTAGAACTTGAATACAAGTGTAAGATGTTCCTCTGTGTAGAACTTGAATACAAGTGTAAGATGTTCCTCTGTGTAGAACCTTTACACGTGTAACGTTCCTCTGTGTAGAACTTGAACACACATGTGACACGTTCCTCTGTGTAGAACTTGAACACAAGTGTAAGATGTTCCTCTGTGTAGAACCTTTACACGTGTAACGTTCCTCTGTGTAGAACCTTTACATGTGTAACGTTCTTCTGTGTAGAACTTGAACACAAGTGTAAGATGTTCCTCTGTGTAGAACTTGAACACACGTGACACGTTCCTCTGTGTAGAACTTGAACACAAGTGTAAGATGTTCCTCTGTGTAGAACCTTTACACGTGTAACGTTCCTCTGTGTAGAACCTTTACATGTGTAACGTTCTTCTGTGTAGAACTTGAACACAAGTGTAAGACGTTCCTCTGTGTAGAACTTGAACACAAGTGTAAGATGTTCCTCTGTGTAGAACTTGAACACAAGTGTAAGACGTTCCTCTGTGTAGAACTTGAACACAAGTGTAAGACGTCCTTCTGTGTAGAACCTTTACATGTGTAACGTTCTCTGTGTAGAACTTGAACACACGTGACACGTTCCTCTGTGTAGAACTTGAACACAAGTGTAAGATGTTCCTCTGTGTAGAACCTTTACATGTGTAACGTTCTTCTGTGTAGAACTTGAACACAAGTGTAAGATGTTCCTCTGTGTAGAACCTTTACACGTGTAACGACGTTCCTCTGTGTAGAACTTGAACACACATGTGACACGTTCCTCTGTGTAGAACTTGAACACAAGTGTAAGATGTTCCTCTGTGTAGAACCTTTACACGTGTAACGTTCCTCTGTGTAGAACCTTTACATGTGTAACGTTCTTCTGTGTAGAACTTGAACACAAGTGTAACACGTTCCTCTGTGTAGAACCTTTACACGTGTAAGACGTTCCTCTGTGTAGAACTTGAACACACATGTGACACGTTCCTCTGTGTAGAACTTGAACACAAGTGTAAGATGTTCCTCTGTGTAGAACCTTTACACGTGTAACGTTCCTCTGTGTAGAACTTGAACACAAGTGTAACACGTTCCTCTGTGTAGAACTTGAACACAAGTGTAAGATGTTCCTCTGTGTAGAACTTGAACACACATGTAACATGTTCCTCTGTGTAGAACCTTAACACGTGTATTGTTCTTCTGTGTAGAACTTGAACACAAGTGTAAGATGTTCCTCTGTGTAGAACCTTTACACGTGTAACGTTCTTCTGTGTAGAACTTGAACACAAGTGTAAGACGTTCCTCTGTGTAGAACCTTTACACGTGTAACGTTCCTCTGTGTAGAACCTTTACATGTGTAACGTTCTTCTGTGTAGAACTTGAACACAAGTGTAACACGTTCCTCTGTGTAGAACCTTTACACGTGTAAGTTCTTCTGTGTAGAACTTGAACACACATGTAACACGTTCCTCTGTGTAGAACTTGAACACAAGTGTAAGACGTTCCTCTGTGTAGAACTTGAACACAAGTGTAAGATGTTCCTCTGTGTAGAAAATTTACATGTGTCACGTTCCTCTGTGTAGAACTTGAACACAAGTGTAAAACGTTCCTCTGTGTAGAACCTTTACACGTGTAAGACGTTCCTCTGTGTAGAACTTGAACACACATGTGACACGTTCCTCTGTGTAGAACTTGAACACAAGTGTAAGACGTTCCTCTGTGTAGAGCCTTTACACGTGTAACGTTCTTCTGTGTAGAACTTGAACACAAGTGTAACACGTTCCTCTGTGTAGAACTTGAACACAAGTGTAAGACGTTCCTCTGTGTAGAACTTGAACACAAGTGTAACATGTTCCTCTGTGTAGAACTTGAACACACGTGACACGTTCCTCTGTGTAGAACTTGAACACAAGTGTAAGACGTTCCTCTGTGTAGATCTTGAACACAAGTGTAAGATGTTCCTCTGTGTAGAACCTTTACACGTGTAACGTGCCTCTGTGTAGAACTTGAACACACGTGACACGTTCCTCTGTGTAGAACTTGAACACAAGTGTAAGATGTTCCTCTGTGTAGAACCTTTACACGTGTAACGCTCCTCTGTGTAGAACCTTTACACGTGTAACGTTCTTCTGTGTAGAACTTGAACACACATGTAACACGTTCCTCTGTGTAGAACTTGAACACAAGTGTAAGATGTTCCTCTGTGTAGAACCTTAACACGTGTAACGTTCCTCTGTGTAGAACCTTTACATGTGTAACGTTCTTCTGTGTAGAACTTGAACACAAGTGTAAGACGTTCCTCTGTGTAGAACTTGAACACAAGTGTAAGACGTTCCTCTGTGTAGAACCTTTACACGTGTAACGTTCCTCTGTGTAGAACCTTTACATGTGTAACGTTCTTCTGTGTAGAACTTGAACACAAGTGTAAAACGTTCCTCTTTGTAGAACCTTTACACGTGTAAGACCTTCCTCTGTGTAGAACTTGAACACAAGTGTAAGATGTTCCTCTGTGTAGAACCTTTACACGTGTAACGTTCTTCTGTGTAGAACTTGAACACACATGTAACACGTTCCTCTGTGTAGAACTTGAACACAAGTGTAAGATGTTCCTCTGTGTAGAACCTTTACACGTGTAACGTTCTTCTGTGTAGAACTTGAACACACATGTAACACGTTCCTCTGTGTAGAACTTGAACACAAGTGTAAGACGTTCCTCTGTGTAGAACTTGAACACAAGTGTAAGACGTCCTTCTGTGTAGAACCTTTACATGTGTAACGTTCTTCTGTGTAGAACTTGAACACAAGTGTAACACGTTCCTCTGTGTAGAACTTGAACACAAGTGTAAGATGTTCCTCTGTGTAGAACATTTACACGTGTAACATTCCTCTGTGTAGAACTTGAACACAAGTGTAAGACGTCCTTCTGTGTAGAACCTTTACATGTGTAACGTTCTTCTGTGTAGAACTTGAACACAAGTGTAAGATTTACCTCTGTGTAGAACCTTTACACGTGTAACGTTCCTCTGTGTAGAACCTTTACATGTGTAACACGTTCCTCTGTGTAGAACTTGAACACAAGTGTAAGATGTTCCTCTGTGTAGAACTTGAACACACGTGACACGTTCCTCTGTGTAGAACTTGAACACAAGTGTAAGATGTTCCTCTGTGTAGAACCTTTACACGTGTAACATTCCTCTGTGTAGAACTTGAACACACATGTGACACGTTCCTCTGTGTAGAACTTGAACACAAGTGTAAGATGTTCCTTTGTGTAGAACCTTAACACGTGTAACGTTCCTCTGTGTAGAACCTTTACATGTGTAACGTTCCTCTGTGTAGAACTTGAACACAAGTGTAAAACGTTCCTCTGTGTAGAACCTTTACACGTGTAAGACCTTCCTCTGTGTAGAACTTGAACACAAGTGTAAGATGTTCCTCTGTGTAGAACTTGAACACACGTGACACGTTCCTCTGTGTAGAACTTGAACACAAGTGTAAGATGTTCCTCTGTGTAGAACCTTTACACGTGTAAGACCTTCCTCTGTGTAGAACTTGAACACACACGTGACACGTTCCTCTGTGTAGAACTTGAACACAAGTGTAAGATGTTCCTCTGTGTAGAACTTGAACACACGTGACACGTTCCTCTGTGTAGAACTTGAACACAAGTGTAAGATGTTCCTCTGTGTAGAACCTTTACACGTGTAACATTCCTCTGTGTAGAACTTGAACACACATGTGACACGTTCCTCTGTGTAGAACTTGAACACACATGTGACACGTTCCTCTGTGTAGAACTTGAACACAAGTGTAAGATGTTCCTTTGTGTAGAACCTTAACACGTGTAACGTTCCTCTGTGTAGAACCTTTACATGTGTAACGTTCTTCTGTGTAGAACTTGAACACAAGTGTAAGATTTACCTCTGTGTAGAACCTTTACACGTGTAACGTTCCTCTGTGTAGAACCTTTACATGTGTAACGTTCTTCTGTGTAGAACCTTTACACGTGTAAGACGTTCCTCTGTGTAGAACTTGAACACAAGTGTAAGATGTTCCTCTGTGTAGAACCTTTACACGTGTAACGTTCCTCTGTGTAGAACCTTTACATGTGTAACGTTCTTCTGTGTAGAACTTGAACACAAGTGTAAGATGTTCCTCTGTGTAGAACCTTTACACGTGTAACGTTCTTCTGTGTAGAACTTGAACACACATGTAACACGTTCCTCTGTGTAGAACTTGAACACAAGTGTAAGACGTTCCTCTGTGTAGAACTTGAACACAAGTGTAAGATGTTCCTCTGTGTAGAACCTTTACACGTGTAACGTTCCTCTGTGTAGAACTTGAACACAAGTGTAAAACGTTCCTCTTTGTAGAACCTTTACACGTGTAAGACCTTCCTCTGTGTAGAACTTGAACACACATGTGACACGTTCCTCTGTGTAGAACTTGAACACAAGTGTAAGATGTTCCTCTGTGTAGAGCCTTTACACGTGTAACGTTCTTCTGTGTAGAACTTGAACACAAGTGTAACACGTTCCTCTGTGTAGAACTTGAACACAAGTGTAAGACATTCCTCTGTGTAGAACTTGAACACAAGTGTAAGATGTTCCCCTGTGTAGAACTTGAACACAAGTGTAAGACGTTCCTCTGTGTAGAACTTGAACACAAGTGTAAGATGTTCCTCTGTGTAGAACCTTTACACGTGTAACGTTCTTCTGTGTAGAACTTGAACACACATGTAACACGTTCCTCTGTGTAGAACTTGAACACAAGTGTAAGATGTTCCTGTGTGTAGAACTTGAACACAAGTGTAACATGTTCCTCTGTGTAGAACCTTTACACGTGTAAGACGTTCCTCTGTGTAGAACTTGAACACAAGTGTAAAACGTTCCTCTTTGTAGAACCTTTACACGTGTAAGACCTTCCTCTGTGTAGAACTTGAACACACATGTGACACGTTCCTCTGTGTAGAACTTGAACACAAGTGTAAGATG
This sequence comes from Pachypanchax playfairii, assembly GCA_006937955.1. Classification (NCBI taxonomy): domain Eukaryota; kingdom Metazoa; phylum Chordata; class Actinopteri; order Cyprinodontiformes; family Aplocheilidae; genus Pachypanchax; species Pachypanchax playfairii. Next base: position 8,593 of record SSNP01000642.1, read on the forward strand.
TTCCTCTGTGTAGAACCTTTACACGTGTAACGTTCTTCTGTGTAGAACTTGAACACAAGTGTAAGACGTTCCTCTGTGTAGAACTTGAACACAAGTGTAAGACGTTCCTCTGTGTAGAACTTGAACACAAGTGTAAGACGTCCTCTGTGTAGAACCTTTACACGTGTAACGTTCCTCTGTGTAGAACCTTTACACGTGTAACGTTCTTCTGTGTAGAACTTGAACACAAGTGTAAGACGTTCCTCTGTGTAGAACTTGAACACAAGTGTAACACGTTCCTCTGTGTAGAACTTGAACACAAGTGTAAGATGTTCCTCTGTGTAGAACCTTTACACGTGTAACGTTCCTCTGTGTAGAACTTGAACACAAGTGTAAAACGTTCCTCTTTGTAGAACCTTTACACGTGTAAGACCTTCCTCTGTGTAGAACTTGAACACAAGTGTAACACGTTCCTCTGTGTAGAACTTGAACACAAGTGTAAGACATTCCTCTGTGTAGAACTTGAACACACATGTAACATGTTCCTCTGTGTAGAACCTTAACACGTGTATTGTTCTTCTGTGTAGAACTTGAACACAAGTGTAAGATGTTCCTCTGTGTAGAACCTTTACACGTGTAATGTTCTTCTGTGTAGAACTTGAACACAAGTGTAAGACGTTCCTCTGTGTAGAACCTTTACACGTGTAATGTTCTTCTGTTTAGAACTTGAACACACATGTAACACGTTCCTCTGTGTAGAACCTGAACACAAGTGTAACACGTTCCTCTGTGTAGAACCTTTACACGTGTAACGTTCTTCTGTGTAGAACTTGAACACAAATGTAACACGTTCCTCTGTGTAGAACTTGAACACAAATGTAAGATGTTCCTCTGTGTAGAACCTTTACACGTGTAACGTTCTTCTGTGTAGAACTTGAACACAAGTGTAAGACGTTCCACTGTGTTGAAGTTGAACACAAGTGTAAGACGTTCTTCTGTGTAGAACTTGAACACAAGTGTAAGACGTTCCTCTATGTAGAACTTGAACACAAGTGTAAGACGTTCCTCTGTGTAGAACTTGAACACACATGTAACACGTTCCTCTGTGTAGAACCTTTACACGTGTAACGTTCTTCTGTGTAGAACTTGAACACAAGTGTAACACGTTCCTCTGTGTAGAACTTGAACACAAGTGTAAGATGTTCCTCTGTGTAGAACTTGAACACACGTGACACGTTCCTCTGTGTAGAACTTGAACACAAGTGTAAGATGTTCCTCTGTGTAGAACCTTTACACGTGTAATGTTCCTCTGTGTAGAACTTGAACACACATGTGACACGTTCCTCTGTGTAGAACCTTTACACGTGTAACGTTCCTCTGTGTAGAACCTTTACATGTGTAACGTTCTTCTGTGTAGAACTTGAACACAAGTGTAAGATGTTCCTCTGTGCAGAACCTTTACACATGTAACGTTCTTCTGTGTAGAACTTGAACACAAGTGTAAGACGTTCCTCTGTGTAGAACTTGAACACAAGTGTAAGATGTTCCCCTGTGTAGAACTTGAACACAAGTGTAAGACGTTCCTCTGTGTAGAACTTGAACACAAGTGTAAGATGTTCCCCTGTGTAGAACTTGAACACAAGTGTAAGACGTTCCTCTGTGTAGAACTTGAACACACATGTGACACGTTCCTCTGTGTAGAACTTGAACACAAGTGTAAGATGTTCCTCTGTGTAGAACCTTTACACGTGTAACGTTCCTCTGTGTAGAACTTGAACACAAGTGTAAGACGTTCCTCTGTGTAGAACCTTTACACGTGTAACGTTCTTCTGTGTAGAACTTGAACACAAGTGTAAGATGTTCCTCTGTGTAGAACCTTTACACGTGTAACGTTCTTCTGTGTAGAACTTGAACACACATGTAACACGTTCCTCTGTGTAGAACTTGAACACAAGTGTAAGACGTTCCTCTGTGTAGAACCTTTACACGTGTAACGTTCTTCTGTGTAGAACTTGAACACAAGTGTAAGACGTTCCTCTGTGTAGAACCTTTACACGTGTAACACGTTCCTCTGTGTAGAACTTGAACACAAGTGTAACACGTTCCTCTGTGTAGAACTTGAACACAAGTGTAAGACGTTCCTCTGTGTAGAACCTTTACACGTGTAACGTTCTTCTGTGTAGAACTTGAACACAAGTGTAAGACGTTCCTCTGTGTAGAACCTTTACACGTGTAACACGTTCTTCTGTGTAGAACTTGAACACAAGTGTAAGACGTTCCTCTGTGTAGAACTTGAACACGTGTATTGTTCTTCTGTGTAGAACTTGAACACAAGTGTAACACGTTCCTCTATGTAGAACCTGAACATGAAGGTAACACATTCCTCTGTGTAGAACCTGAGTACACATGTAACACGTTCCACTATGCACAGAATCTGAACACATTAAATGTTTCTCTGCGCAGAACCTGAACACATGTACCCCTGTCTAGAACCTGAACACGTTCCCCTGTCTAGAACCTGAATACATGTAACAAATTCCTCTGCACAGAATCTGAACATGTGTAAAATGTTCCACTATAGAGAACCTGAACATATAAAACACTCATCTGCACAGAACAGTCAAAAGCATTTTGTCACACAATCAATGAAAAGGAAGAAAATAACCTTTCAAATGTACATTCTATAATAGAATTGAGTATTTTTTAAAACGGTCCTGGGGAGACTGTCAGCAGATAAGCAGTGTCCTTCCTGCAGGACCTGTCACGTTCTATATTGTGGGTTCATTGTGAAGCTTTCACATATTAGACCGTTTCTGTGACTCCAACTAACATCATGATTTCTTTAAGAGACTTCTTAGTGTTGGTGGTGACCAATAGGAAACATTTTCTGTATTTACAAACATCCCAAACCGCAGACTGCTTCTGTCCACAGCTCCAAGTAGACTCACCTGACGGCTTTCCACAGGATCCAAACTGGATGGACAGGTGAGTCGACTGTTTAGTTCGTGTCCCATTCAGATATGTTTAATGTATTAATCCCTGCTCATGTGTATTAATGTGGCTTGTAAAGTGTAAATGTTGGACCGATAGGATCGGTTGACTTGTGTCCCGGCTGAACGATGCAGGAGAGTCTGGTCCTGCAGTCACATCGTCAAACACAGAATTAGCTTGTTAGCTCACAGCCTCAGGATCCGGTCTGTTTACAGGCAATGGGATCCAGGTCGACAGGACCTGATTCAGTCAGTGGTTGTTTCCAGTTCGGTCCTGTCCTACAGAAGACCCAGTGTCCGAGCAGCAGCACGGACACTCCACAACATTTGACACAACGGTTGACTGTATGAAATAACAAACCCGCCCCCATGAGGATTGTTTGTTCAGCTGTTTTATTGGAATAACATAGTGTTTAAATATTGTTTACACACACACACACACACACACACACACACACAAGTGTGTTTTGTTATCCTTATGGGGACCGTCCATTGACTTCCATTGATTTTAGTAACTAGATTTATACCTAACCCAGACCCTTTTCCTAACCTTAACCATTACTGATCTATAACTAACCCTAAGACTAACTAAAACTCTATTCACACCATACCTATAAACCTAACCCCTAACCCTAAAAAGGGGAGTCCCCCTCATGGGGACCAGGCTTCGGTCCCCACAAGAACCCTCGGACCCCAGAAAGATAGTAAAAGTCAGGAAACTGGTCCTCAGGAGGTCAGAAATACAAACCCACACACACACACACACACACACACACACACACACACACACACACACACAAGTGTGTTTTGTTATCCTTATGGGGACCGTCCATTGACTTCCATTGAGTTTAGTAACTAGATTTATACCTAACCCAAACCCTTTTCCTAACCTTAACCATTACTGATCTATAACTAACCCTAAGACTAACTAAAACTCTATTCACACCATACCTATAAACCTAACCCCTAACCCTAAAAAGGGGAGTCCCCCTCATGGGGACCAGGCTTCGGTCCCCACAAGAACCCTCGGACCCCAGAAAGATAGTAAAAGTCAGGAAACGGGTCCCCAGGAGGTCAGAAATACAAACCCACACACACACACACACACACACACACACACAAGTGTGTTTTGTTATCCTTATGGGGACCGTCCATTGACTTCCATTGATTTTAGTAACTAGATTTATACCTAACCCAAACCCTTTTCCTAACCTTAACCATTACTGATCTATAACTAACCCTAAGACTAACTAAAACTCTATTCACACCATACCTATAAACCTAACCCCTAACCCTAAAAAGGGGAGTCCCCCTCATGGGGACCAGGCTTCGGTCCCCACAAGAACCCTCGGAC
>SSNP01000643.1:0-12767 GCA_006937955.1 Pachypanchax playfairii
ACAGCTAGAACCCTCAACAGGAGATCCTTCCTGTCCACAGTTAGAACCTTCTACAGGAGAACCTTCCTGTCCACATCTAGAACCTTCTACAGGAGATCCTTCCCGTCCACATCTAGAACCCTCTACAGGAGATCCTTCCTGTCCACAGCTAGAACCCTCTACAGGAGATCCTTCCCATCCACAGCTAGATCCCTCTACAGTAGATTCTTCCTGTCCACAGCTAGAACTCTCTACAGGAGGTCCTTCCCATCCACAGCTAGATCCCTCTACAGTAGATCCTTCCTGTCCACAGCTAGAACCCTCTACAGGAGATCCTTCCTGTCTACAGCTAGAACCCTCTACAGGAGATCCTTCCTGTCCACAGCTAGAACCCTCTACAGGAGATCCTTCCCGTCTACAGCTAGATCCCTCTACAGTAGATCCTTCCTGTCCACAGCTAGAACTCTCTACAGGAGGTCCTTCCTGTCTACAGCTAGAACCCTCTACAGGAGATCCTTCCTGTCCACAGCTAGAACCCTCTACAGGAGATCCTTCCTGTCCACAGCTAGAACCCTCTACAGGAGATCCTTCCCGTCCACAGCTAGAACCCTCTACAGGAGATCCTTCCTGTCCACAGCTAGAACCCTCTAAAGGAGATCCTTCCTGTCCATAGCTAGAACCCTCTACAGGAGATCCTTCCTGTCCACAGCTAGAACCCTCTACAGGAGATCCTTCCTGTCCACAGCTAGAACCCTCTACAGTAGATCCTCCCTGTCCACATCTAGAACCCTCTAAAGGAGATCCTTCCTGTCCACAGCTAGAACCCTCTACAGGAGATCCTTCCTGTCCACAGCTTGAACCCTCTACAGGAGGTCCTTCCTGTCTACAGCTAGAACCCTCTACAGGAGATCCTTCCTGTCCACAGCTAGAACCCTCTACAGGAGATCCTTCCTGTCTACAGCTAGAACCCTCTACAGGAGATCCTTCCTGTCTACAGCTAGAACCCTCTACAGGAGATCCTTCCCGTCCACAGCTAGAACCCTCTACAGGAGATCCTTCCTGTCAACTGCTAGAACCCTCTACAGGAGATCCTTCGTGTCAACTGCTAGAACCCTCTACAGGAGATCCTTCCTGTCCACAGCTAGAACCCTCTACAGGAGATCCTTCCTGTCCACAGCTAGAACCCTCTACAGGAGGTCCTTCCCGTCCACAGCTAGAACTCTACAGGAGATCCTTCCTGTCCACAGCTAGAACCCTCTATAGGAGATCCTTCATGTCTACAGCTAGAATCCTCTACAGGAGATCCTTCCTGTCCACAGCTAGAACCCTCTACAGGAGATCCTTCCTGTCCACAGCTAGAACCCTCTACAGGAGATCCTTCCTGTCCACAGCTAGAACCCTCTACAGGTGATCCTTCCTGTCCATAGCTAGAACCCTCTACAGGTGATCCTTCCTGTCTACAGCTAGAACCCTCTACAGGAGATCCTTCCTGTCAACTGCTAGAACCCTCTACAGGAGATCCGTCCTGTCAACTGCTAGAACCCTTTACAGGAGATCCTTCCTGTCAACAGCTAGAACCCTCTACAGGAGATCCTTCCTGTCCATAGCTAGAACCCTCTACAGGAGATCCTTCCTGTCTACAGCTAGAACCCTCTACAGGAGATCCTTCCTGTCCATAGCTAGAACCCTCTACAAGTGATCCTTCCTGTCTACAGCTAGACCCTCTACAGGAGATCCTTCCTGTCCACAGCTAGAACCCTCTACAGTAGATCCTCCCTGTCCACATCTAGAACCCTCTAAAGGAGATCCTTCCTGTCCATAGCTAGAACCCTCTACAGGAGATCCTTCCTGTCCACAGCTAGAACCCTCTACAGGAGATCCTTCCTGTCCATAGCTAGAACCCTCTACAGGAGATCCTTCCTGTCTACAGCTAGAACCCTCTACAGGAGATCCTTCCTGTCCACAGCTAGAACCCTCTACAGGAGATCCTTCCTGTCAACTGCTAGAACCCTCTACAGGAGATCCGTCGTGTCAACTGCTAGAACCCTCTACAGGAGATCCTTCCTGTCCACAGCTAGAACCCTCTACAGGAGATCCGTCCTGTCAACTGCTAGAACCCTCTACAGGAGATCCGTCGTGTCAACTGCTAGAACCCTCTACAGGAGATCCTTCCTGTCTACAGCTAGAACCCTCTACAGGAGATCCTTCCTGTCCACAGCTAGAACCCTCTACAGGAGATCCTTCCTGTCCACAGCTAGAACCCTCTACAGGAGATCCTTCCCGTCCACAGCTAGAACCCTCTACAGGAGATCCTTCCCGTCCACAGCTAGAACCCTCTACAGGAGATCTCTCCTGTCTACAGCTAGAACCCTCTACAGGAGATCCTCCCTGTCCACATCTAGAACCCTCTACAGGAGATCCTTCCTGTCCATAGCTAGAACCCTCTACAGGAGATCCTTCCTGTCCACAGCGAAAAACCTCTACAGGAGATCCTTCCTGTCCACAGCTAGAACCCTCTACAGGAGATCCTTCCTGTTCACAGCTAGAACCATCTACAGGAGATCCTTCCCATCCACAGCTAGATCCCTCTACAGGAGATCCTTCCTGTCCACATCTAGAACCTTCTACAGGAGATCCTTCCCGTCCACATCTAGAACCCTCTACAGGAGATCCTTCCTGTCCACAGCTAGAACCCTCTACAGGAGATCCTTCCTGTCCATAGCTAGAACCCTCTACAGGTGATCCTTCCTGTCTACAGGCTAGAACCCTCTACAGGAGATCCGTCGTGTCAACTGCTAGAACCCTCTACAGGAGATCCTTCCTGTCCACAGCTAGAACCCTCTACAGGAGATCCTTCCTGTCAACTGCTAGAACCCTCTACAGGAGATCCGTCGTGGCAACTGCTAGATCCCTCTACAGTAGATCCTTCCTGTCCACAGCTAGAACCCTCTACAGGAGATCCTTCCTGTCTAAAGCTAGAACCCTCTACAGGAGATCCTTCCTGTCCACAGCTAGAACCCTCTACAGGAGATCCTTCCCATCCACAGCTAGATCCCTCTACAGTAGATCCTTCCTGTCCACAGCTAGAACTCTCTACAGGAGGTCCTTCCCATCCACAGCTAGATCCCTCTACAGTAGATCCTTCCTGTCCACAGTTAGAACCTTCTACAGGAGAACCTTCCTGTCCACAGCTAGAACCCTCTACAGGAGATCCTTCCTGTCCACAGCTAGAACCATCTACAGGAGATCCTTCCCGTCCACAACTAGAACCCTCTACAGGAGACCCTTCCCGTCTACAGCTAGAACCCTCTAAAGGAGATCCTTCCTGTCCATAGCTAGAACCCTCTACAGGAGATCCTTCCTGTCCACAGCTAGAACCCTCTATAGGAGATCCTTCCTGTCCACAGCTAGAACCCTCTATAGGAGATCCTTCATGTCTACAGCTAGAATCCTCTACAGGAGATCCTTCCTGTCCACAGCTAGAACCCTCTACAGGAGATCCTTCCTGTCCACAGCTAGAACCCTCTACAGGAGATCCTTCCTGTCCACAGCTAGAACCCTCTACAGGTGATCCTTCCTGTCCATAGCTAGAACCCTCTACAGGTGATCCTTCCTGTCTACAGCTAGAACCCTCTACAGGAGATCCTGCCTGTCTACAGCTAGAACCCTCTACAAGAGATCCTTCCTGTCCATAGCTAGAACGCTCTACAGGAGATCCTTCCTGTCTACAGCTAGAACCCTCTACAGGAGATCCTTCCTGTCTACAGCTAGAACCCTCTATAGGAGATCCTTCCCGTCCACAGCTTGAACTCTCTACAGGAGATTCTTCCTGTCTACAGCTAGAACCCTCTACAGGAGATCCTTCCTGTCTACAGCTAGAACCCTCTATAGGAGATCCTTCCCATCCACAGCTAGAACCCTCTATAAGAGATCCTTCCCGTCTACAGCTAGAACCCTCTACAGGAGATCCTTCCTGTCCACAGCTAGAACCCTCTACAGGAGATCCTTCCTGTCTACAGCTAGAACCCTCTACAGGAGATCCGTCCTGTCAACTGCTAGAACCCTCTACAGGAGATCCGTCCAGTCCATAGCTAGAACCCTCTACAGGTGATCCTTCCTGTCCACAGCTAGAACCCTCTAAAGGAGATCCTTCCTGTCCACAGCTAGAACCCTCTACAGTAGATCCTTCCTGTCCACAGCTAGAACTCTCTACAGGAGGTCCTTCCCGTCCACAGCTAGAACCCTCTACAGGAGATCATTCCTTTCCTCAGCTAGAACCCTCTACAGGAGGTCCTTCCCATCCACAGCTAGAACCCTCTACAGGAGATCCTTCCTGTCCACAGCTAGAACCCTCTACAGGAGATCCTTCCTGTCAACTGCTAGAACCCTCTACAGGAGATCCGTCCTGTCAACTGCTAGAACCCTCTACAGGAGATCCGTCCTGTCAACTGCTAGAACCCTCTACAGGAGATCCTTCCTGTCCACAGCTAGAACCCTCTACAGGAGATCCTTCCTGTCCACAGCTAGAACCCTCTACAGGAGATCCTTCCTGTCTACAGCTAGAACCCTCTACAGGAGATCCTTCCTGTCCACAGCTAGAACCCTCTACAGGAGATCCTTCCTGTCCATAGCTAGAACCCTCTACAGGAGATCCTTCCTGTCCACAGCTAGAACCCTCTACAGGTGATCCTTCCTGTCCATAGCTAGAACCCTCTACAGGTGATCCTTCCTGTCTACAGCTAGAACCCTCTACAGGAGATCCTTCCTGTCCACACCGAGAACCCTCTAAAGGAGATCCTTCCTGTCCATAGCTAGAACCCCAACAGGAGATCCTTCCCGTCCACAGCTAGAACCCTCTACAGGAGATCCTTCCCGTCAACTGCTAGAACCCTCTACAGGAGATCCGTCCTGTCAACTGCTAGAACCCTCTACAGGAGATCCTTCCTGTCAACTGCTAGAACCCTCTACAGGAGATCCGTCCTGTCAACTGCTAGAACCCTTTACAGGAGATCCTTCCTGTCCATAGCTAGAACCCTCTACAGGTGATCCTTCCTGTCTACAGCTAGAACCCTCTACAGGAGATCCTTCCTGTCCATAGCTCGAACCCTCTACAGGTGATCCTTCCTGTCCATAGCTAGAACCCTCTAACGGAGATCCTTCCTGTCAACTGCTAGAACTCTCTACAGGAGATCCTTCCTGTCCACAGCTAGAACCTTCTACAGGAGATCCTTCCTGTCAACTGCTAGAACCCTCTACAGGAGATCCGTCCTGTCAACTGCTAGAACCCTCTACAGGAGATCTGTCCTGTCAACTGCTAGAACCCTCTACAGGAGATCCTTCCCGTCTACAGCTAGAACCCTCTACAGTAGATCCTTCCAGTCCACAGCTAGAACCCTCTGGAGATCCTTCCCGTCCACAGCTAGAACCCTTTACAGGAGATCCTTCCTGTCTACAGCTAGAACCCTCTACAGGAGATCCGTCCTGTCAACTGCTAGAACCCTTTACAGGAGATCCTTCCTGTCCAAAGCTAGAACCCTCTACAGGAGATCCTTCCTGTCCACAGCTAGAACCCTCTACAGTAGATCCTTCCTGTCTACAGCTAGAACCCTCTGCAGGAGATCCTTCCTGTTTATAGCTAGAACCCTCTACAGGAGATCCTTCCTGTCCACAGCTAGAACCCTCTACAGTAGATCCTTCCTGTCCACATCTAGAACCCTCTAAAGGAGATCCTTCCTGTCCACATCTAGAACCCTCTACAGGAGATCCTTCCTGTCCACAGCTAGAACCCTCTACAGGAGATCCTTCCCGTCCACAGCTAGAACCATCTACAGGAGATCCTTCCCGTCCACAACTAGAACCCTCTACAGGAGACCCTTCCCGTCTACAGCTAGAACCCTCTACAGTAGATCCTCCCTGTCCACAGCTAGATCCCTCTACAGTAGATCCTTCCTGTCCACAGCTAGAACTCTCTACAGGAGGTCCTTCCCGTCCACAGCTAGAACCCTCTACAGGAGATCATTCCTGTCTACAGCTAGAACCCTCTACAGGAGATACTTCCCGTCTACAGCTAGAACCCTCTACAGGAGATCATTCCTGTCTACAGCTAGAACCCTCTACAGGAGATACTTCCCGTCTACAGCTAGATCCCTCTACAGGAGATCCTTCCTGTCCACAGCTAGAACCCTCTACAGGAGATCATTCCTGTCCACAGCTAGAACCCTCTACAGGAGATACTTCCCGTCTACAGCTAGATCCCTCTACAGGAGATCCTTCCCATCCACAGCTAGATCCCTCTACAGTAGATCCTTCCTGTCCACAGCTAGAACTCTCTACAGGAGGTCCTTCCCATCCACAGCTAGAACTTCTACAGGAGATCCTTCCTGTCTACAGCTAGAACCCTCTACAGGAGATCCTTCCTGTCTACAGCTAGAACCCTCTACAGGAGATCCTTCCTGTCCACAGCTAGAACCCTCTACAGGAGATCCGTCATGTGAACTGCTAGAACCCTTTACGGGAGATCCTTCCTGTCTACAGCTAGAACCCTCTACAGGAGATCCTTCCTGTCCACAGCTAGAACCCTCTACAGGAGATCCTTCCTGTCCACAGCTAGAACCCTCTACAGGAGATCCTTCCTGTCCACATCTAGAACCTTCTACAGGAGATCCTTCCCGTCCACATCTAGAACCCTCTACAGGAGATCCTTCCTGTCCACAGCTAGAACCCTCTACAGGAGATCCTTCCCATCCACAGCTAGATCTCTCTACAGTAGATCCTTCCTGTCCACAGCTAGAACCCTCTACAGGAGATCCTTCCCGTCTACAGCTAGATCCCTCTACAGGAGATCCTTCCTGTCCACATCTAGAACCTTCTACAGGAGATCCTTCCCGTCCACATCTAGAACCCTCTACAGGAGATCCTTCCTGTCCACAGCTAGAACCCTCTACAGGAGATCCTTCCTGTCAACAGCTAGAACCCTCTACAGGAGATCCGTCTTGTCAACTGCTAGAACCCTTTACAGGAGATCCTTCCTGTCTACAGCTAGAACCCTCTACAGGAGATCCTTCCTGTCTACAGCTAGAACCCTCTACAGGAGATCCTTCCTGTCCACAGCTAGAACCGTGTACAGGAAATCCTTCCCGTCCACAGCTAGAACCCTCTACAGGAGATTCTTCCCATCCACAGCTAGAACCCTCTACAGGAGATCCTTCCCGTCCACTGCTAGAACCTTCTACAGGAGATCCTTCCCGTCCACAGCTAGAACCTTCTGCAGGAGATCCTTCCTGTGAACTGCTAGAACTTTCTATGCGGGAGGCGGTTTAACGCTCTCCCACTCTGAGACCAATGTAGTTCGTTTGATGGAGGAGCTGCAGCTCACCAGGGCGATGGACACCGAGCTAAGACAACAAGAGGTAGTGCAAGAACAAGTGTCCAACCAGTCTTTTCTTGGGATCTTTACAACCTGATTCTTGAGGTAGCAAACCAAAACAAATAGTCGTTGTTGGTCCAAACGTTGTGAACATGTGTAAATGTTTTTTCTTTCAATGAAAGTATGCAGAGCTACAAAAATGTGTCATGAATCTTTCCATGGTTGTTATACTTGAGGGTGAAAAACAAAAATGAGGCAGTTGTCTGCATGTTCACTATGGAAGTTCGCAAGGTCCAGGTTTTATTTTGGCAGTCCACTTCCACTTATCGGCAAGTGAATTTGCATATTAGTTAAATATTTAGTTTTCAAGTTAAATGAATAAAATTAGAAACTAAATATTTAGGTTGGAGCTAAATATTTAGCTTTCAAGTTAAATTAATAAAATTAGAAACTAAATATTTATGTTGGAGCTAAATATTTAGCTTTCAAGTTAAATTAATAAAATTAGAAACTAAATATTTTGGTTGGAGCTAAATATTTAATTTGCACACTGAGTATTTAGCTTACACATTAGATATTTAATTTTGAAAACAAAATATTAAATTTGTAAAATAAACATTTTACATTAAATATTTAGCCTGTTAACTAAATATTTAGTTAGGAAATGTAACATTTATAAATAAATGAATAACAAGGTGGAAATATGCATTTGAAAAATGAACCCACATTTTTGCTCCTATGACAGGGTAAATAACTAAAAATATTGCGGTTAATAGTTGACAGTGTAACTTTACTAACGGCACCACACAGTTGGCTTCTGTTTTAGTCTGTGAGTTTGAATACAGGTTTGACTTGATGCACTAAGAATATTAATGAAAACTTGCACATAATGAAGTTGATGTTCTTTCAGCTGATGCAGATGTTTTAATTCTGAACACATGGTGCATTTATCATTTCACTTTTAATGATATCCAACAAAACGCTTATAATTCTCTGGAAAATCTGTTTCATTTGAACAGTGACAGTCTTAGATTCACTTGGTCCAGCTGTAGGAAGAAACAACTGATTTTGTCTGAAAAACATGCCACGATGAAACATTTCTAAAACCAGTAGCTTTATGTTTGAAACAAGCCACATTTCTTCAGCTGATCCAACAGAACTACGTATGTTATCTTTGATCTTCAGGAAGAGGATTGGTCTTTCTGTTAGAGATCTTTTGCTGAATGGCCAGTTCACAAACAAAGAGGACTAGTATTGTTCCACAGCATGAGTACGTTCTCCTGATGACACATCTGTTCTCTTGAGGGGATTATTAAAGGTGCTGCAGGATGATGAACATGAGATGTTGACAGTATGATGTAGATGATATCATCTATGTGATGTGGGATGATGTAATCAGCCGTGTATTGGAACACTGCAGCGTCGGTCATGTCAGCTCTGAAGTGAATCTCAGCATCAGAATCATCAGGTTTAATATGACGGATCCTCGACTGGCCACTGAGTTGATGGCTGCAGACAAACAAGAACAAGAAGTTCTTGGATCTACTTCTGTTGTGTTCTCATAAAGAACATAAAACAGGTTTTTATCTCTGTTGCTGTTATTGATGTTTAATTACAACTTATTTGTCTCCAAACGTTCAGTTCTAGATGCATTAACAGCTGTTTTTATCACTTATTCTTTGTGGTCTTACGTGTAACTAAAAGAGTCCATAACAAAAGATCCCATGTATCTGATTTAATTTGGAACTTACCTATAAAATGTTCTTTTCCTTTCTTCAGTCTTGGGTTGTCTGTAACACAAAATTTAAGTATTTGTTTTGTCCCTGAGCAGCTGCTTAATGATCATTTAAAAACACTTACCAAACACAATGAGTCGAGTGTGTGTGTCTGTAGAACCTAAAGGATTCTGTGCTGTGCATCGGAACATGGAGCCGTTGAGCTCAGCCGGAACCCGCTCCAGAACAAGCTCCCTTCCATCGTGCTTCTGTCTGCCATCCAGTAAATATCCACCAACCTTGGCCCAGGTGAACATGGGCTCAGGGAAGACTTCAGTCTGTGGGCAGATGAGTAATCAGAGTAGTGGGTCGTGGTGCGTCTCACCAGTCTAACCTCAAACACTGAGCTCTAACAACCTGATTAAATGGAACTGGACTGACATTTAGACTTTACAGCATCAGCTTTCATTTCATGTTGGTTTCATGGTGTGATGCTGCCACCATCAGACAAACAGCTGAAACATCTGGCTAACACCTGGAGTATCCACCCTACACCTAGATAGTCTGACTGACACATCTGGATCCCGTCGAGGGACACAGGGAAACTCTCGCTGTGAGACATTGTATCACTTCCTTTTTGTCCCGGTAACACTTCAGCTTAACTTAGCTTCACTTCACTTGCTCCATGTGTCCGATGTTCAGCTATTCCTTTAGTATTAATGGTACATGTAATCAACATCATCTTTTTGTAGCTTTGGAGGTGATCTGATCTCAGTTCTAAAGATTTGGGAGATGTCGTGTCATTTGGTACACTGAGACACTACAGCAGGCCTCCAGGGCCAGTATCCTGCATGTTTTAGGTCTTTCCCTAACTCAACACAATGGAATCAAATGATGGCTCGTTAGCAGGCCTCTGCAGAACTTTGCCATGCTGAGGACGAAGTTGGAAAATTTGAATCAGCTGTGTTGGAGCAGAGACAGATCTAAAACAAGTAGGGCACCGGCCCTTGAGGCCTGGATTTGAATAGCCCTGAACTACTTCATCTAAACCAAAGGTTTTGGTAAATTACCTCTTTTTTTATCATGTTACTAGTATGTGAAGATCTGGAACTCAATGATGCAGGAAAATAACAAAATGAGACTTCTGGAAACGGAGTGAATGAACTAGAACAACATACCAGGATGGACGCTCATCGTAACAGGACTGTCCATACACTGAACATACGTAAATCTCACAACATTAAATATAAAAAAGACCAGAATCACTTTTTCCTCATCATTATTCATCTTTGAAAATGCTTCACAAGGATTATTCTGTAGCAACGAGAACTTTTTTAATTATATATTTTAATAACAAGAGTCTCTGTGTGAACTTAAACAAATCCAGGACTTTTTAAAAATATCTAACAAACATTTTTCAGCCATTTTTCTTTCCAAAACATCTGTCCAGTCTGAGGGATATTTCTCTCTATAAAGAGGATAAACAAATGGGGGGGGGGGAGATTGGCAAAATCATGTAGTTTTCCTCAGAAAATGTTACAGTTGAGATTAAATGTGAATAACTAAAACAGTGTGTTTATAGAGCTCCTGGATCAAACTGGATATATTTAAAGATAAACTGACTGATTTTTTTTAACAATATCAATATAAATAAGCTTTTGTTTGTTTGTGAAGATTTCAATGTAGATTGTTCAAATCCACGTAAAAATACTTTATTAATCCCCGAAGGGAAATTTAGTGTTGTTTTAGCTCAGTTCTTCTACAGGGAACCATTGTAGAGGGTTCTAGCTGTGGACAGGAAGGATCTCCTGTAGAGGGTTCTAGCTATGGACAGGACGGATCTCCTGTAGAGGGTTCTAGCTGTGGACAGGAAGGATCTCCTGTAGAGGGTTCTAGCTATGGACAGGAAGGATCTCCTGTAGAGGGTTCTAGCTGTGGACAGGAAGGATCTCCTGTAGAGGGTTCTAGCTGTGGACGGGAAGGATCTCCTGTAGAGGGTTCTAGCTGTGGACGGGAAGGATCTCCTGTAGAGGGTTCTAGCTGTGGACGGGAAGGTTCTCCTGTAGAGGGTTCTAACTGTAGACAGGAAGGTTCTCCTGTAGAGGGTTCTAACTGTAGACAGGAAGGTTCTCCTGTAGAGGGTTCTAGCTGTAGACTGGAAGGATCTTCTGTAGAGGGTTCTAGCTGTGGACAGGAAGGATCTCCTGTAGAGGGTTCTAGCTATGGACGGGAAGGTTCTCCCGTAGAGGGTTCTAGTCGTGGACGGGAAGGATCTCCCATAGAGGGATCTAGCTGTGGACGGGAAGGATCTCCTGTAGATGGTTCTAGCTGTGGACGGGAAGGATCTCCTGTAGAGGGAACCTCCTGTAGATGGTTCTAGCTGTGGACGGGAAGGTTCTCCCGTAGAGGGTTCTAGCTGTGGACGGGAAGGATCTCCTGTAGAGGGTTCTAGCTGTGGACGGGAAGGTTCTCCCGTAGAGGGTTCTAGCTGTGGACAGGAAGGATCTCCTGTAGAGGGTTCTAGCTGTGGACAGGAAGGATCTCCTGTAGAGGGTTCTAGCTGTGGACAGGAAGGATCTCCTGTAGAGGGTTCTAGCTGTGGACGGGAAGGTTCTCCCGTAGAGGGTTCTAGCTGTGGACAGGAAGGATCTCCCGTAGAGGGTTCTAGCTATGGACAGGAAGGATCTCCTGTAGAGGGTTCTAGCTGTGGACGGGAAGGTTCTCCCGTAGAGGGTTCTAGCTGTGGACAGGAAGGATCTCCCGTAGAGGGTTCTAGCTGTAGACAGGAAGGATCTCCTGTAGAGGGTTCTAGCTGTGGACAGGAAGGATCTCCTGTAGAGGGTTCTAGCTGTGGACAGGAAGGATCTCCTGTAGAGGGTTCTAGCTGTGGACGGGAAGGTTCTCCCGTAGAGGGTTCTAGTCGTGGACGGGAAGGATCTCCTGTAGAGGGAACCTCCTGTAGATGGTTCTAGCTGTGGACGGAAAGGGTCTCCTGTAGAAGGTTCTAGCCGTGGACGGGAAGGACCTCCTGTGCTGCAGGGGATCTGAAGAAGTCTTTGACTGAAGACACATACTGTTGTTGAGTTACTATGTTGTTGTCACTCACACTCACCTAAAGGATTATTAGAAACACCTGTTCAGTTTCTCCTGAATGCAATGATCTAATCAACCAATCACATGACAGTTGCTTGAATGCATTTAGGGGTGTGGTCCTGGTCAAGACAATCCCAAGAAAGATGATTTAAACAATTTTGAGCTTGGCATGGTTGTTGGTGTCGGTCTGAGTATTTCACAATCTGCTCAGTTACTGGGATTTTCACCCACAACCATTTCGTGATAGCATGCTGCTGGCTAAAGCTGTTAGCATAATGCCGGGCGGACACTGTGCGATTTTAGAAATCTGACTGTCGGGGAAATGCTCCCACTGCACGACTGGGTTTGTCACTCGTACTCTATTTGAATGGTTGAGGAGACGTGGTCGGTATGGGATGTCCATCCTTCATCAGGAGCTTGCGGTAACGTCAATGTTAAACTATATATTGTTTTACAGTAGCTATGATAGTTTTTTAGCATTAGTCAGCCAATGTTGCTCCACGGGTGTCTTCTGCGCAGGTGCGAACGTAGAATCGTGACGTAACACCGCTCACACTGTACGAGCTACGGTGAAAATTTCTGACATGCCAGAAGTTTGATCGGGAGGTCGCAGC
>SSNP01000644.1:2000-12555 GCA_006937955.1 Pachypanchax playfairii
TCCACAGTCTGTTGACACCCAGTGGACACGGGGAAGGCGGGGGCTGTGTGTCTTGCTCACTGCTCCAGGAGGAATTTAGTGTTTTGGCCTTGAGGCCAGCAGAAATGAGATAACAAGGATTTGAGCAAAACGGAAGAATTCAACAGCCAATAATCAATCACTTCTTCACTCCGAGCCGAAACTGCAACTTCTCCAAGGTGGCACCAATCCTTCCAGTGCGATCCAGCAGCGTACCCAGTTTACGGTTTATCTCCAGGACCCCATCAGCCAGCTTACGATCCCGCTCCTGGACCTCCCGGTCCCGTCCGAGAATCACAGCCAGCTGGTCGCAGTACTGCTCCGAGACCGCATCCAGTTTGCGATCCAGATCTCCAAATCTTTTAGTCCAAGTGTTGCCAGATGCAGCCCATCTGATCCATAACTTTAGAATTTGTAGATACATCAGGTAACCACCAACACCGATCAACAACGTAACTAAATAACTGGATTACATTGCAAAAAATATTTATTTCCTAAAATGAACCGTAGAGATGATAGATGGATATAGATACATTTTTAATTATTACTTATTTTGCTCTTTACATGAGATGAATGGTGTGTCCAACAGTTTGCCAAAAAAAAGGAGAATTTGGCGCCCCCTCCAGTAGAGGGCGCCCTAGGCAATTGCCTAGTCTGCCTATGCCCAGAACCGGCCATGACATCAATCAGCAGGTACCCCCCGTCTTCTACCTCCAGAGCAGACAGGCATACTATCTTCCACTCTCTCCAGCAATCCATGGTAAACCCGGCCAGCAGGGTCGACTCCGGGCAAGACGGCTCCCCTTTTTCCAGCCTTAAGTTTGAAAAAACTTTGTCCAAACTTTGTCCCTTTCTTGCGCCCAAAAGGGAATAGCATCGCCAAACTCCTCATTTAAATATGACTTATTGCGCCGGTTAACAATTGTGCAATCAGTCTTAGTAGATCACCTGCAAATCAGGAACACACCCTTGGCACAAAGTATTTGCGGCGCATGCAATTTTGCGCTCTTTACTTGGAATATTAATAAGTCAGACACTGTGTGTGTCTGCAGCAGGTCTCTCCATACCTGAGAGTGTCCAGTCTCCAGTCTGGATCCTGAAGTCCAGCTGACAGCAGCTTGACTCCTGAGTCTCCTGGATGATTGTAGCTCAGGTCCAGCTCTCTCAGATGGGAGGGGTTGGAACTCAGAGCTGAGGCCAGAGAAGAACAGCCTTCCTCTGTGATCAGACAGCCTGACAGGCTGCAGACACACAAAACATTTCACACAGTCAAACAAACACTTCTTTTGTCTGCAGGATCAAATGAGATCAGAAATGACTTTCTTCACTCTCACTCACTTTCTAATTCAGTTGAAAACACCAGCAGCTACTTTGTTTATTTCAGCACTTCAGATTAAATGTTTTAATAGTAAAGATAAACAAAACAATCCTGGATTTAACATCCAGATGTTTGCAGATGACACAAATGGAAAGGACTCAAATGCAAGTGGAAGACAAGTTTTCACAGGTGATGAATAAAACTGCTTTAAAGACTCGTGCTGTTTTCACCACATGTGACAGCCAGCCAACAAAATAAAAATGTCTCCATACAAACTGGCTTTTCTTCATTTAACTAAAGATCTTTTATTTCACTTTATTTGGAAAAGAAACACAGAAAAATGAAATATGGCTAATCAGCACATCTCTAATGCCACACTTAAACATGTCCATTCATTTATCTTGTAGCAGCATTTTATCAGCGAAATATATTCCAACACATCCAAGTAACTTCTGGACACATTTATACTCACAAAGACCAAAGGTTTCCATGACACAAGCATGTAGGACACATGTAGCGTGAACAGGAACCCTTTCTGTCTTTTTTCTGACAGAAAACATCTCTGCTACTTTGTAGATGTGTCATAGATAGGTTTAACAGTAAGAGCGCTCACTCCTTCACTCTGTTATATGTAAAATAAATCAAAGATGGTTTGTAGTAAAAATGTCTCACTTTGATTATATTTTAAACTCCAAAACATTTAAAGGATCTGAGTCTGAAGACAGAAGAATGAAATGAAAGAAGAATAAATGTTCTCCTGCTGTGGAACATCTGGAATGTTCCTGGAAGATGTTGGAATGTTTGTCTGAAAGAGACTCTGTGAGACTTCCTGACCTGAGAGTCTCCAGTTGACAGTGTGGACTCTTTAGTCCACCAGACAGCAGCTGGACTCCTGAATCCTGCAGGTTGTTGTTACTCAAATCCAGTTCTTTGAGACCAGAGGACGGGGAACTGAGAACTGATGAGAGAACTCTACAGCTTCCCTTTGAGAGGTCACACTCCTTCAGTCTGGAGACACAATGATGAAGAGAATTCATGTTATTTTATTTCAGAATGCATATGAAGCTGCACAGAGAAAATGTTTAAAGTTACATCTTGCATGTGTGAGTATTGTTTATTTTACTTCTGGTGTCACACCCATGACTGAGTCCTCACATCCACTCCAGTTCACTACCCCGAGTTCCTGCCCTGTATTACTTCTTCAACCTCTCAGGTTATTAAATATGATTAAATTAATGACACTGTGTTTCAGTCTGAGGTGAACATATCTTTTACTTTCAACTGCTTCTGCTTGTGGATTTATAAAGATGTATGAGAACCTGTCAGACAGGTACTATTGTCCTCAGTACCACCAAACCCAGACTAATTCATCAGACAGACAGCAATGTGACTCAGTCATCAGGGAACTTGACTCCATCGCTTTAGAGTCTAGTTCTAGTGTTGGTGATTTACACCAATGCACCACTTGGTGACGTGAGGCTGGATACATCATAGAGTTTGGTAGTCTGCAGCTACAGACTCTATAGGAAGTTACTGAGTCCTGCTCAATGTGGTCCTCAACATGTTCTGGTCCATTGTAAGTACAGTACAGACCAAAAGTTTGAACTGAACTGAAAATAACTGAAAATATGTCATATTCTAGGTTCTTCAAAGTAGTCACCTTTTGCTTTGATTACTGCTGTGCATATGTGACATATTTTCAGTTGTTTCACACTTTGTTGTTAAGTATATAACTCCACGTGTTCATTCATAGTTTTGATGCTTTCAGTGTGAATCAACAATTTTCATAGTCATGAAAATAAAGAAAACTCTTTGAATGAGAAGGTGTGTCCAAACTTTTGGTCTGTACTGTATATGTGTTGTATCATTTCATGGCTGAGTGGTTGTTATCACTGTGTCTCTTGTGAAATCCAGTTATATAATCAGGAAAGTGTTACAGTATCTGTACTCACCTAACTGTTTTAGAAGCTTTAATCATTGGCAGCATCTTTAGAAGGTTCCACACTGAAGCTGAGTTTTTATCCAGAACAAACTCATCCTGAGGTTCGTCTGATTTCAGAACACACAGAACAAAAGGTTTTACTTTCTAGAACTTTAGGGACTTTGTACAGAAAAAGTTCCTGTATGGTCTTAAATTTCAAACTGTGGACCTCCGTGTAATGATAAGAACAAATATAGGTTTTCATATTTGTCTGATAAGTCATGTGATGTATGTTTTACATTAGCCGAAAACTAAAGTGTTGTAACGTGGGAATAAGTAGTGGTGGTGTAGCGAGTTGCACTTGACAGACATTTAAAGAATCGAATATTCCTTATAAAACTCTGCCTTGTCAAGATGAAAGGAGGTTGTTACTGAATAACCTGCATAACAAACACAACATGGTGTCAGACGATGGTCTTGAAAAGAGATGAACATTGGAGCAACATAGATCAGCCACTGCAGCAGGTTTCCTCTGTGTTAGCATTGTGATAAACTAACACGGCTAAGCTAACACCAATGTTTTGTGCAGAAAATGTGGGAAAATAACTGCTGTGTCAAACCAACGATGGAGAGATTACAGCCACCACCCAATCTTCACCTGACAGATATTGTTGCTGAAAACAGGAGGAAGTTTAGACAATGTTTTGAACTGTACATGGCTGGAATCAGAGCTGATTAGAGCCTCTGTCTTTTTACATATTATTTGCAAAGAGGCACTCAGAGTGTACACGGTTTTAGTATAATTAATTTATTGAATTGTTATAAGTACACCTCTGCATATCACTGTATCCTTATAAACATTAAACAGTATGAATTCTTCTGGTGAACTTCTATCTTAAAACACCATCATTTCATCATGTCTTTAAAGAAGAAGAGTTTTACATAAAATTAATATCACACTTCTCTAACTAAAAAGCTCTCAAATCTCACAATCAAAATATGCAAATCTCTGTATGTATTTATATAATTAACCCACCTGGTTGTTTGCTCTTGTAACTGTTATGTTGTTTACTTCCTTTTTCCTCCTGTTATGTACTTAAACTCTGTTCAATTAAGTTTGTAAAAAACATATTTGCTAGCGAGTGAGAAACTGAGAGAGGTTTATGATTGGTCAGTCAATGTCATAGGATTGTGCTGAATGCACTGTCTGAGCATTTGGGAGGAAGCAGCTGGTCTATTTTATATGAAATTGATTAGTGGATCACTTAAAGAGGCCATTTCATACAAATTTCAGGACTTTGTGGTTTTTCTCTTAAGTATTAACACGTAATATGAAACACTGGGGCGACTGTGGCTCAGAGGTTAGAGCGTTTGTCCTCCAACTTGAAGGTTTGGGGATCGATCCCGGCTTCCACCACCACATGTCAAAGTGTCCTTGGGCAAGACACTGAACCCCATGTTGCCCCCCGATCTGCGTATCGGGTTGTGTGTGTGTTAGCCCCTACCCTCTCCCATGTGAATGGGTGAATAACAAAAACAAAAAAAAAAAAAAAAAAAAACTGTAGCGTGAAGCGCTTTGGGGGTCGTAGGACCTAATTAAAGCGCTATACAAGTGCACACCATTTATCATTTACATCAGGGAACACTGATTAACAGACCTTTCAATTTGTCTGCAACAAAATTTGGGTGGTTCCGGCTTGTTCCGTCAGGCTTCATTAGCAGCTCGTTCATATTCATTATTCGAATTTGCTGGATTCTGATTGGCTAACAAACTAGCCTATGAGAGTAAGGTAGGATTTATTGTTTCCTGCCCTTATGAGCATGGCAAGAGCATACGTACTCTCTTCCTGTTTGCTACGTCTATGCTAACAGTTTTTAGCCAGCAGCATGCTAGGCGTTATGCTAACAGCTTTTAGTCAGCAGCATGCTAGGCGTTATGCTAACATCTTTTAGCCAGCAGCATGCTAGGCGTGGTTTCAACTGCGGGAGCCAATGAATACTAACGAACATAGGAGTTGTGATGAAACAGATGTAGGCTGTTTGAACTAGAGTGTCATGCTTGAGGTTTGTTTTGAACTCTGATGTGAACCCAGACTTCAGACACACACACAGGAGTCAGAACTTCAGATATAAAACAGTGTTTAATATTTACAGTGCACAAAATCACAATGAGTAGAGGAACTGATATGACTCCGGAGATCCGGGACCGGGGCAGCACGGGAGAGAATCTGACAGTGGAGGAGAGACTGGTTAGTGCGGGGTAACAGGTGCTGAGGTCATAGTGCAGGTTGCGGTGCGCAGGGAATGTGCGCACAAACTTACGGTGAGGAACAGCAGTTAGTGCGAGGGGGAGAGACTGAGGATCCAGCGGTGGTGGTGGTGTGTCCAGGGGAGCGGCAGGTTGTGCAGGTAATCCAAGGTATGAACGTGTTTCCAGGGTTCCAGGTGAGACAGGGGTGACAGCGATGTTATCGAGACCAGGACAGATGCGGGAGATCCAGAGGGGAACCAGGACAGACCAGGACCAGGAACAGGGAGACAGTCGTGCAGGACCACGACAGAACCACGAGCCCTCCGGACGGCGCGGCAGACAGCCAGCGCAAGTGGAGGCGCTCAGGACCAGGAAGAGGACTAGGAGGAACGGGAAGGAAAGGAACCGGTAAGTTTACACTTTTAGTTGTTCTCTATAAGTCTCTACTAACTCGGCCACACGTTACCACGGTTTAAGCTGTAACAAACTGGCGTCTGTCTCCAGTTCCTCCTCTGCTTAAGTACCCAGCCACAGAGGGCTGGGTAATGAGCCGCACCTGGATCCACTGATCACCTGCTGCCATGCCCTGTAATGAGAGGTTAGTGCAATCCAAAACAAACACCACACACCACAGCTGAGAACCTGACATATGCCGCTTTTCCACCGACAGAACACGGTGCGGCTCGGTTCACTTTAGCCCCCTGCGGACTCTTTTCCACCGCCTTTCTCGGGTCTAAACCGCGTCATTCCGCGCCAACCCGGACTCTTTTTTCAGACCACCTCCTCGATGGTCCGAAGCGGCCCAAAGCAGGCCCACACGCCCACCTGTCTACTGATTGGTCCAGTAAACTGCTACCAGTGACACGACTACTACGTAGTGTTAGCCCCTGATTGGTCCGGCTGTGTGTGGTGTTCACGGGGTGTGATATAGAAGCGCTCCCGCAAAAGGCTTTATAAAAAAAACTCCCAGCAACCATACAAATATTTTATTTTAAAATAAAATTGACTTTGGACAATGGCGAATTCCTCCACAAGAACCAAAAATCAAACCAACCAAAATGAACCACAGACAGAGCGCAAAGTACAAAAACACACGTATATCCGCCATTGTTGTTGTTGTTTCACGCGCTGTGACGTCGCGGACAAAGACTTTTGCACGCCACTTTTCATAGCCAGATGGGCACGCCTCTATCCCCACTTACATCCGCTTTATGTTTCCACTGCCTCAAGCGAGTTGATCCGCGCTATACTGTACCGCTCTCAAGCGCGCCGTGCCGATTTGTCGGTGGAAAAGGGGCAATAGAGGGAACTTGGGTTTTATCACCACCTGCGTAGTTTGAGCGATTAAAACTGAAAAATAAGTTGTTGACCTGTTTTCAAACCCAGTATGAAAGTAAGAACACCAGTGGAGCTAAAATATTCAACAGAAACCTCAGAAAAACTGTTTTTAAAGGAAGAGTCTCTTTAAAAGGAAATAAAAACAATTAATATCTGTACTACTAATTATTAAATTATTCGGTTGTGGTTAACTCTTTATGTCCCACTCCCTCACAAGTGTTAATTTTGATCATAGTTCTCTATTCGGAAAAGTTTTTAGAACTAGTGACAAAGTTGCTGAATCGACAGCCCTGTTCACTTCCTTTGCGCGCTCACTGCTGTGTTTGCGCATGCTCAGGATTACACCATTGAGCTAAAACTCCCTGTGCACAATGACAGCACCACTGCCACCTACTGCAGTGGATGTGCAATAATACTTCATTCTAGTATGACAAAAAAGCATGTTCCCCAGGGTCACATGCGCCCCACTGGGGTCCCAACAATTGAGAAGGACTGCCTAATGGTGCGTTCACACCGGCCACGTTGTTAGTGTCAAGCATCGTTCACAACGCTTCAAGTTTGACGCTTGAAAGTTGAAGCTTGTAACGCCTGCCAGTTAGAACGTGTAGGCGTTAAAACTTCAGTCCGGTTACGTGCAGTGACGTCACTACGTCACTACGTTGCTCTGATTAGTTGACATGCTGCTTCAGAAGCATCAAAAGTTCAGCTAGCTGAACTTCTGTATTGCTCACGTTTCGAGCGTCAATGCCTGAAAAGCTTGAAACGTTGACGCTCATAATGCTCACAAAGCGCCGCAGAGACTCTGACGCACGTCTGACGGACTCCACCAAAGACTTGACATGTAATCTTGATACTTCTGATGTTGACGGTTGGGCCAGTGTGAACGCACCTTTAGAGTGTCATTAGAGTGTGATGGTGACTGCATGAAGCTTAATAAGATACTAGAAAAGTTTTAAGCTTACTGCATATCTAAAAGAATGTGACATTTGAGAGGCACAGGTTCTTCATGTGTACAGAAAATAGGAGAAACAATTGATCAATATGTAACTGGTCTTCCAGCCCGTACAGTGAGACCTCTTCAAATAGTCCAGAATGCAGCAGCGCGTCTGGTCTTCATCACACCTAAAAGAGCACGTCACCCTTCTGTTCATTGAGCTCCATTGGCTACCGCTTGCTGCACGCATCAAATTCAAATCGCGAACACTAGCATAGAAAGTCCTAGATGGTACGACTTCCATCTACCTCAATCCTCTTGCAAAGGCTTATGTCACGGCCCAGCCGCTCCGGTCATCAAAGGATCGTCAGCTAGCAGTGCCGACACCACGCTCAGGTCAATACAGACTCGTGTGTCGTTCCACAGATGTGGAATGACCTACCAAGCGCTACTAGAACAGGGGCTTCCTTATCTATTTTCAAGACCCTCCTCTTCAGGGAGCATCTTCTAGCACCCTCCCTGCACCTGTCCCCCACTCTACTGCACACTCCATGTTCACTTCTGATTTTTATTCTGCCTCAGTGATTGAATAGTGTTTGTTGTTAGCCTCAGGAGCAGCCTGCTGGCATGATTGTCACTTGTAAGTCACTTTGGACAAAAGCCTCTGCTATAAATACATAAACATAACTGAACTGAGGAACAGGAGTATAACTTCAGTTTGGAGGGCTCCAATAATGTTTTTTTCCACTGGGACCTACTCAGCCTGCCTGACGCAACACAGCTTGTATTGCTTTTTGTTTCTGTTGTGTTCATAGTGAGGGCAAGAGGTGGATGAGGGCGAGGATTTGTTCCAGTTTTACTCTGGCTGTTGTCTAATTTCACAGCACAGTAGTCTGTTTTCATCTTCTTCAAATTCTTTTGACACTTCTTCGAAGTCCACTGAATTAAAGCCACTGGTGGCCATAGAGTCCGAGAGCTCTTTAAAAACTTTTTCGTGTTGTGTTGCTCTGTCCAACATTCCCTCATTTCTTAATTGTAACACAAGCAGTAACAACAAATGTTTTCAAAAGATTAGCTGTGTCAGTAACTTATGGCTAGGGGTGGACATAAGTGGTCCGCTGATGCACATGCACTGTCAAAATATAAAATGCGCACAAGAAGAAAAGTTGCAAAGCAACTTTGTGTACTTAATAATGGTTTGGTTGAGCTGTGTGAATTTTTTCTTTAATAAGAGGCGGGGTTTGTTATCAGATCAATGAAAAGTCCTGCTGATTTCTTTTGTTTGACTGAAATGTACAAGAACAAGGCTGCAGGTCCAGATGGTGTCAGTCCCAGAGTTCTCAAGACCTGCTCAATGCAACTATGTCCAGTTCTCCAGCACCTCTTCAACACCAGTCTGAGACAGAAACAGTTCCTGTGCTGTGGAAAACATCCTGCCTTGTTCCAGTACCTAAAAAACCACAACCAGCTGAACCAAACGACTACAGACCAGTTGCCCTGACATCTCACGTCATGAAAGTCCTGGAGAGACTCTTACTGGCTCACCTCAACAAGCAGGTCAGCACCTTTCAGGACTTATTACAGTTTGCATACTGTAATGGGCTTTGGGTTGAAGATGCCATCATCTACCTGCTTCACAGATCACACGCTCATCTGGACCAATCAGGCAGCACTTTGAGGGTCATGTTCTTTGACTTCTCAAGTGCTTTTAACACAATTCAGCCTGCTTTGTTATGTGAGAAGCTCCATAAATTCCAGGTGGATTCCTCCACAACCTCCTGGATTTATGACTACCTCACAAACAGACCACAGTTTGTGAGACTGGGGGGTTGTGTGTCTGGGATGGAGGTCAGCAGCACTGGAGCGCCACAAGGAACTGTACTCTCACCATTTCTCTTCACGATGTACACCTTGAACAGGAAAAAAAAAAAAAACTACAACGTTGAATTTCCCTTCTGGGATAAATAAAGTATTTTTCATTTCATTTCATTTTCATGTTTCTCAGCCTGAGCGCAGACGTTCCAGCTGACAGCTGATGCTGCATCTCTGTATCAGTTTCTCAGAGTGATGGATCAAAGTCATAAAGATGCCCATTTTTTCCCATAAACTCAGTAGCTACGTTTACATGGGCACATTTAATCGGAATAAACGCCCAATCGGATAAAAAATACATCATGTAAACATGTCAACCCGAATGTTTTGATCCGATGCAGCCTGATCCGAAAGAAATTTACTTCCGATCGAGAGGGGTGGTTTTGTCCGATCTCCATTCGGATAGACGTGCATGTATACACCCATTCGGAAAGAAAGGGTGAAAAGAGCCCTTTGCGCATGCGTACAACTTCAGCGTGACGTCTTTCCACTTTCGCAGACTCAAGTAGGAAACATAGCGGGAGGTAAACAGAAGTGGTCTGCTGGTGCAGTCATCCTGTCATCCTGCTCTCCTCTCCTGTGGTGGAGGAGCAGTAGTAATATGTATTCAGCCTCTAGCTTGGTTAATGCGACCAGTAAAAACCCAAACATAAAGGTAATCACCTGCAGAAGGTCCATATTGGGGATAACGTGAGTCAGATCGAGCACACGATGGGGCGGGAAAGACGTGCAGAAAGGACGGAGTTTGTTTACTTTTTTTCTTCCCCCGGAAAGACGACTCGCTGTGCACATGCTCAACTCATTTAACCTGATTGAGTGCTTGGTGCATGTGTACTCATGGCATGATCAGATCATTTCAGTTAGTGTCCATGTAAACAGGGATTTGGGAATTCAGATCGACCA
>SSNP01000645.1:0-12744 GCA_006937955.1 Pachypanchax playfairii
TGTGTTTTCAGGCTGTTTTGGACCTGGGGAGTCATGTTTTAGAGGGATATGACATAACTTTGTGTTTTATGTGTTTTCAGGCTGTTTTGGACCTGGGGAGTCACGTTTTAGAGGGATATGACATAACTTAGAGTTTTTTGTGTTTTCAGGCTGTTTTGGACCTGGGGAGTCACATTTGGTGAAATATGACAGAACTTTGTGTTTTATGTGTTTTCAGGCTGTTTTGGACCTGGGGAGTCACGTTTTAGAGAAATATGATAGAACTAAGAGTTTTTTGTGTTTTCAGGCTGTTTTGGACCTGGGGAGTCACGTTTTAGAGGGATATGACATAACTTTGTGTTTTATGTGTTTTCAGGCTGTTTTGGACCTGGGGAGTCACGTTTTAGAGGGATATGACAGAACTTTGTGTTTTATGTTTTCAGGCTGTTTTGGACCTGGGGAGTCACATTTGGTGAAATATGACAGAACTTAGAGTTTTTTGTGTTTTCAGGCTGTTTTGGACCTGGGGAGTCACATTTGGTGAAATATGACAGAACTTTGTGTTTTATGTGTTTTCAGGCTGTTTTGGACCTGGGGAGTCACGTTTTAGAGGGATATGACAGAACTTTGTGTTTTATGTGTTTTCAGGCTGTTTTGGACCTGGGGAGTCACATTTGGTGAAATATGACAGAACTTTGTGTTTTATGTGTTTTCAGGCTGTTTTGGACCTGGGGAGTCACGTTTGGTGAAATATGACAGAACTTAGAGTTTTTTGTGTTTTCAGGCTTTTTTGGACCTGGGGAGTCACATTTGGTGAAATATGACAGAACTTTGTGTTTTATGTGTTTTCAGGCTGTTTTGGATCTGGGGAGTCACATTTGGTGAAATATGACAGAACTTTGTGTTTTATGTGTTTTCAGGCTGTTTTGGACCTGGGGAGTCATGTTTTAGAGGGATATGACATAACTTTGTGTTTTATGTGTTTTCAGGCTGTTTTGGACCTGGGGAGTCACATTTGGTGAAATATGACAGAACTTAGAGTTTTTTGTGTTTTCAGGCTGTTTTGGACCTGGGGAGTCACATTTGGTGAAATATGACAGAACTTTGTGTTTTATGTGTTTTCAGGCTGTTTTGGATCTGGGGAGTCACATTTGGTGAAATATGACAGAACTTTGTGTTTTATGTGTTTTCAGGCTGTTTTGGACCTGGGGAGTCACGTTTTAGAGGGATATGACAGAACTTTGTGTTTTATGTGTTAGTTTATCCGCTCATTGTCCTTTTTTTTTCTCTGTGGATGTGTCTCGGTGTACCTCACCTAAGCAGGTGGAGGTGTGCCGTACTTGTCGCGTTTCTCCATCCACAGCACCTCAGCTTGCATTACGTTTGCCAGATCTTTTATCACCCCCTGGCAGCTCCTCTTATCCTGAGGTGCTCCTATCTAACTTCCAATCCTCTTGTCTCTCAGTGTTAGACTCGATAGCACCACTTAGGTCCCAGCGTTCTCGCCGTTGACCTGGCCCTTTGTTAAACCAGCACACTCGTGCTATTAGAAGTGAAAGTAGAAAATATGAAAGACGATGGAAAAAAGAAAAAACTCTGTCTTCCTTTCTGCTGCTTAAAGATGCCTGGAG
The DNA here is from genome assembly GCA_006937955.1 of Pachypanchax playfairii. Taxonomy (NCBI): domain Eukaryota; kingdom Metazoa; phylum Chordata; class Actinopteri; order Cyprinodontiformes; family Aplocheilidae; genus Pachypanchax; species Pachypanchax playfairii. The sequence goes on from SSNP01000645.1 coordinate 1,611, forward strand.
GCGATATCAGCGGTCAGTTAGGATGGCCCGCTCTGAATTTTGCTATTGTTAACCAACACTTTGGTAACTAGCGGGTTCTTTTTTCTACTATCAACACTTTCCTGTCACCTAATGTCCCTCTTGCTAATCCCTCTGATGGGCTCTGTAACCAATTTTTGCATCATTATTGTTCCAAAGTCTCCAGTATACGTTGCTCAAATCCTGCCCAGCTCCCAGATATTGCTGCCTCCTCCTCCTCCCTCTCATTTCTTTGAGTGTTTTTCTACGATTTCCCTTCCCCTTCTTTTAACTACAGTGGCTGGCATGAGGCCTTCGGGCTCACCTAATGACACCCCCCCCCCCCTTCCCCTCCGACTCCTAAAGGAAGTTTTCCCTGTGGTGGCTCAATCGATCCTTGAGATCATAAATGCATCCTTGATGATGGGTAGCATTCCCCAGGTTTTTAAACATACGGTTGTCCAGCCGGTCCTGAAAAAGCAGGGCCTGGACGCTAGTGACATAAGCAATTTCCGTCCCATCTCCAAGCTCCCAAATTGCTGGAGAAGGTGGTTTTTAGTCAGATCATTGACTATCTTGATCATTTTAATGTCTTAGACCTGTTTCAGTCTGGTTTTCGCTCCCTTCACAGTACAGAGTCAGCACTACTTAGAATTTTTAATGATATTTTACTCGCCTCTGACTCCGGCTCTTATGTCCTGCTGATCCTCCTGGATCTATCCGCCGCTTTTGATACCGTTGATCATGCTATTCTGCTGCAACGCCTGGAGTCCTTAGTTGGCATCCGAGGATCAGCTCTCCAGTGGTTTTGCTCGTACTTTCAGGCCAGAAGTTTTAATGTTGCATTAGGAAATTGTGTCTCTGCTGTGTCGCATCTTACCTGTGGAGTTCCCCAAGGTTCGATTTTGGGTCCACTTCTTTTTAACTTGTATCTTTTACCACTGGCAGGCATTTTAAAGAAATTTCAGGTGAATTACCACCTTTATGCTGATGACTGTCAGTTATATGTGGCCCTAAAATCAACTGATCCAGTGCAACCCCTTTCTTATTGTATGGCTGAGATTAAGACTTGGCTCTCTGATAATTTTCTCCACTTAAACGAGTCTAAATTGGAAGCAATATTGTTTTCCCCTTGTTCTCCTGCTGCTGTAGTCCCAACTCTGCCCTCCTGCTTGCCAGCTCTACTGAAACCAAACATCAAAAATCTGGGGGTCATCTTTGACTCTGACCTCAGATTTGATGTCCAGATTAATCAGGTTGTTAGATCCTGTTTTTTCCACCTCCGTAGGCTGACCAAGCTAAAACCCATTTTGAGGAGAAAAAATCTTCACTCAGTCATCCATGCGTTTGTGACATCACGCCTTGATTATGCCAACTCTCTGTTATATGGTGCTCCTTAATCCGCAAAAGTCCGTCTCCAGTTAGTACAAAATGCTGCTGCACGATTTTTAATTGGGACTACTTTGAAACAACATATCACCCCTGTACTGGCTAATCTGCACTGGCTGCCAATAAGCTATCGGATTAAATTTAAGATCCTTTTATTTGCTTTTAAATCTTTGCATGCGCTCGGGCCACCCTAATTGGCGCAGCTTCTCTGTCCCTATGTCCCGAGGCGTTCCCTGAGATCCTCTGAGCAGCACTTGCTGCAGGTTCGTCCAGCCCGCTATAAGGCCCGCGGTGAGCGGGCGTTCTCAGTTTGCGCCCCTAGTTTATGGAACCAGCTCCCCCTGACGGTCAGACTCGCCCCATCTCTTAGTATTTTTAAGATTCGTTTAAAGACTTACTTTTATTCTCAGGCTTTTAACTCTGTTGGGGCAGTTTAATCCCTTGCTGACCTTATTTTATTGTTTTATGTTTGTTCTTATAGTATGTTTATTTTTGTTTCTGTATTTGTTGTTTTTATTTGTGTACAGCACTTTGGTCTGCGTCACTGCAGTTTTTAAATGTGCTTTATACTGTAAATAAATTGATGATGATGATGAATATTGTTCATATTCCCTCAGTAAATCCATTAGTCTTGGAAAGCTCACATCTGGTTTTCCTATGTATACTATTATGTCATCAGCAAATAGACCCAATTTGTGTTCTGTGCCACCCACCTCTACCCCCTTGATGTCCTGGCTCTGCCTAATTGCATGAGCAATTGGCTCAATGAAGATATCAAAAAGTGCTGGAGACAAACTACATCCCTGTCTTGTTGACCTCTCTAATTTAATCCAACCTGTCAGATTCTCATTCACATTCACTCTTGCTGTTGGCTCTTGATACAGTGTTAAAATACATTTGACAGACTCTTCATTAAATCCAAATTTTTGTAAGACATTATACAGATACCTCCACCTCACTCTGTCAAATGCCTTTTCAGCATCCATGCTCACTAACAGCACACTTTCTCCACTCTTTTTGACCTCCTCTACTATATGTAATGTTTTCCTAATGTTGTCCTGTTCCTGCCTTCCTTTTATAAAGCCAGTCTGATCCTCAGCTATAATTTCAGGCATGAATGTCTCAAATCTTTTGGAAATTATGGAAGTATATATTTCATAATCTACATTAAGTAATTATATTGGACGGTAGCTACTGCACTTTTCCCTGTCCCTACCTTCTTTGTAAATTATGGATATAATAGCATCTTTCCATGATGGAGGAATTTTCCCCTCTCTCATGGTGTACTTAAATGATGCCAACATTACTGGGCTAAGTTCCTCTTTAAATATCTTATAAAATTCAGATGGAAATCCGTCGCTACCTGGTGATTTATTGCTTTTTGTTCTACTTATTGCTTCCCCCGTCTCTTTTTCTGTAATGTCTGAGTTCAAAATTTTGTTTTGATGTTCCCTAATTGATGGCAGATCCAGCTGATCTAGAAAGGTTTTTATACCTTCTTCATCTGTTGCATCTGGTTGTGTGTATAATGTTCTATAATACTCTTCAAATGCCCATTCTACATCTTCTGGTTCACTTAATAATTTGTTATTTTGGGGATTTCTAATTTTATGAATGGTGTTTAAAGTTTGTTGTGTCCTAATCTTTCGAGCCAAAAGTCTACTTGCCTTAGGTCCCCCTTCATAGTATGCCTGTTTCGCAAATCTAGCTTTTTTTTCTACCTCTGTAAGTAATATTTTATCAATTTCTCCTCTGATTTCCTTCATCTTTTTAAGTATTTCTGGGTCATTTTATGCTGTCTTTCTTGTTCCTTCAATTGCCCGATCAAATTATGATATATTTCTGATCTGTTTTTCTTCATGAGTGATGCTTGTGCTATTAATTTCCCTCGGATCACTGCCTTCAATGCATCCCAAAGTATGGTAGGGTCAACTTCTCCATTATCATTTTCTTCTCTGTATCTGATTATGTCCCTCTTTATTTCTTTCACTACTTCTTTATTATTCAGTATACCAACATTTAGTCTCCAGATTGTGTTCCTTTCTACTTGTTAGGTTTACTGTTAGGTATACTACTGCGCTATGGTCGGATACATCTGTTATACCTATTCTACAGTCCTCTACCCTATGTGTGTCTCCTTTTTTCATCAAGTAGTAGTCTATTCTAGAATAAGTTGAATGTGGGTGTGAAAAATGTGTGTAGTCTCTGTCGAGTGTATGTATATCCCTCCATATATCTATGATGCCTAGCTCTCTTAGTTCATGATTTATATATCTTGAAATTTGGGTTCTAGTTCTCTTTGTGCTTGTTGTGTCTAGATCATAGTTCAATACAATGTTAAAATCACCCCGCAGATCAGAATTCCCTCCATTTCCATTGCTATAGTATCAAACAGGTCTTTAAAGAACTTCTTCTTACTATCTGACGGTGCATATACATTAATTAATGTGACCTGTTGTCCTTCCATTTTCCCCTTAACCATCACATATCTTCCCTCTTTATCATATATTTCTTTATTTTTTTCAAATCTTACTGAATCCTTTATTAGTATTGCCACTCCTCTCCTATGACTCTGTTGAAATGAACTATGGAATGTGTTACTGTAGCCATACCTTTTCAGTTTTTCATCTTCTGGTGATGATATGTGGGTTTCTTGTAAAAAAATGACCTGCATATCCTCCTTTTTGAGTTTTGTTAGCACCTTCCCTCTTTTAATCGGATTATTCATACCATTGACATTTAATGACACCATTTTAATTGCCCTATTCTGTATTACATTTTCTTTCTGTGATTTTTTTCAGTTTTCCCCATGTCAAAAAACAAAAACAATTCAACTGCAGCAACCACTGATCTATGCAACTGAACAAAATAAGTTCAAACTTGGTCTTTCATGGCATTTGGGGATTTTGCACCTATCTCCCTATCCCCTCCTGGTGGGTGGAGAGTAAGTCCCCTCCTAATGAGGGGGCCCCCCCTAGTGGCAGAGATCCCCTTCTCAGGTGGTCTCTCAAGCTCACTAAAAAAGTCCAGCATCCAGGATTTATTCCCACATTTTTTTGAGGGGAAAACTTGACATATTTTGTTCATATCACATGCAAAAAAAAACCTTCTTTTTCATTTCCTTAAAAGATAACTTAACCATAATCCTGAGCAAAACAAAGTTACACTTGATAAAATTTTAAACTTGTGCAAGATTATTAATAGAACAGCTTTTATGTTGTGTCTGTGATGTCTGTGGATAAGATTATATTCTCCGCTGGCCTATAATGTTTACATAAATCATTTTCTTATTATTCTTCCATCTGTTTCGGCGTACGTCCCTTCCCCTCGTCTTTGGTTCTCTCGTCCTCATTTTCCCGCTGTGGTCCATTTGCGCGCTGTCTCCAGTCTCTGAATGAGTGTCGGCTCCTCTTCTCCCGGGTCCGGCACCTGCCATCCTCTCTGCCGCATCGCCCTGGCTGTTTCCTGGACGCTGTGGTAAACCCTGACTCCCTCAGGCCAGTGGATCCTCAGCGTGTCCATTGGAGACTGGAACCGGATTCCGTTCGCTTTAAGAATCCTCTTGAGCCCCGCATATTTCCGACGTTTTTCCACCACTTCAACTGCATAGTCCTGGTCAAACGTCACTCTCTCACCCTCAACTTTCACCTCCTCTATCCAGGCCGTCCTGAGGACGTTCTCTTTGATCTCGAACCTCAGAAAGTTCACAATGATCGCTCTCGGGGACTTGTTAGGTGGCGGTTTCGGCGCTAAAGCCCTGTGCGCTCTTTGTATTTCCAGTTTAACATCCTCCGCTAGTCCCAGCTCTCTGTGTATAAGTTTATCCACATAGTCCTGTACGGAGTCTCCCTCGATTCCTTCCTTTAGCCCCCAGACGCGTACATTATTCCTCCTCGTTCTCCCTTCTAAGTCAGTCACTTTCTCTTGTAGCTTCCTTTGTTGTTCCAGCGATGTCTTAATGATATCATGTACGGCTGTGCTCCAATCCTCTCCTTCCAAAAGTTTGATGTCTTTCCTCTGCTCCCCCATCTCCGCGTCCACAGTCTCAAACTTTTTATTAGTTTCTTCTCTGTAGCTTTCCAGCCCTCGTTTCATTTCTTCTCCTAGTTTCTCCATGACTCTCTTAGCTGTCCCATATCTTCACGTGCTCCTCTCCATATTTCCTCCATTTGCTTGCTGATTTTGTCTAGTTTAGCATCCACATTGTTCTGGCCCGTTTCTATTTTAGCCACTTTGGTTTGCAGCTCTTTCACCCAGCTAGGCTGCTCGTCCACGCTAGCTAGCTCTTCGTTAGTTGTGCTCCCCATCTGCATCTTTCCTGACGTTTCACTCCTTGTTCTCTTGTCTTTTGCCTTTGCGTTTAATGTTTTATCCATTCTGCATATTTTCATGCCCTCGAGTCTAAGTTGGAAGGGTTTCCTTAATTATTTTCCTTGTTTAACCAGGAGCTCCTCTTTTTGGCTACTTACCGTCTCATCTATAAACCGGAACACCAACTTTTGATTCTTATATCAATATTATTGATAATTTAACACAAACCAGGTTTGAACCATTTTTTCCTGTCCGTGGAGACTATGATTGGATGTGCACACTTTGGAAATAATGGATCATCATGCTCATGAACATTTTGGATGTGATTTACTAAAGACGTCCACTTGACCACTTTCTCAGATCCACTTGTAGATGACCATGCAGTCCAATACATGGGATTTTTTATACCTGGTAACCACTTTTGTAACACCTTTCAGTCCTTTTTTTTTGGCCAAAGCATCCAGTTTCTTTGATAAGCCTGAAATATAAGAAATACATTTATAAGACATGTTGTTAAAACTTGTGGATACTTGGGGGGCCTGCAAGTTCATGCCTTACAGGTGTTATGTTTTGCATACTTTGAAAATTAAGTTCACCATTTTCCTCAGTCTATTCATTTTTACCACTTAATCTGTTGTACAGGCACCTTGCTAAACAGTTAAAACACTGTCAACAAAATATCTATGTCCATGAGGCGGGGCACAGGCTCGAACCTGGCAGCAGAGGAGAACAGGGTTAATGACCAGTTCGTGCAGTAAAGATACAACCCGCTGCAGTGTGCAGGGAATACGGAGGACTCACGGTAAGCTGAGGCTGTAGCTGCGTGAGGAGGGATCCTAAGGCACTGCAGCGGGGGTGGTGATCCAGGAGATGAGACTGCGAGGAGAGATGAGATCCGGGTCATGGTGCTGTCTCCACAGGCGTGACTGTGGCAGGGGTGACAGCAGAGCGCTGACCGGTTAGGTGTGGATCCAGAGGAGACCAGAGACAGACAGGCAGCCAGGGGGAGAGGCGTCATGGAACGCACGACTTAGAGACAGTCCGTGGAGAAATGGGTCCTCTGTCTTCAGCTGGTTGATGACCACGCCTGAGAGGAACCCAAGACCGGGAGGAACGCTCCTGGACACGGGACTGAGAGAGAGAAGGCTGGTTAGAAACACTACTAACAGACACTGTCATAAATAATCTCTGGCCACTCTGTACCACAAGATGAAGTGGAACAAACTGGCCCCTGTCTGTGGTTCCTCCTCTGTATAAATACCCAGCTCTCCTGAGCTGGGTAACGATCCACACCTGCAGCCACTGATTACTGCTGCCACGCCCTGTAAGACAATTAGTGCGCACAAACACACACACACCCACCAGCTGCAGAGATCCCAACAGTAACAGAAACAGTCTACAGAAAAACCCAAAAGCTGTCACACCGAACCAAAACAAACAAAACCCCAGACCCTGACATTTATACCTTTAACCACATGCCAAACGTCGTAATGGTGGCACATCTCTCTCTCCCGTAGGTATTTCTGTACTTGAGGATGTCTGTCCGTCACAATGTAGTCAAGTGTCACAGAATGGGACTCCAACAGATCAAGACCCCATTTGAGTCCCTCTTTCTCCATATTCACACTGCTGCCAACTTCATTACTCTAAAAAGATACATCAAAACATTTATTTATTCCAAACAGTTAGAATGCATTTGGCTTTGCATCAAGTAAGCAAGTGCTACACTTTTTACTGTTATTTTCATGTCAATATCATTGCCAGATAGACAGATGCATAGCTTTTAAGCATCTGAAGATATAAAGCTAAATGAACAAACCTGCACCAGCTGAATGTATAGGACCTTTTTATCTTCATTCTCCATAATTGTGTAGCTCCCAAATTTGGCAGAGTGTCCTGGACAAGACAGTTTTCCTCAGTAAACATCAGTAATATTGTTAGATAATGTGTGCTAAAAATTACCTGGTGAATCTGCCCTCTTATCACCACTAACAGCTACTTTCCCTCTGCATTTCATTCCTTCCAAAACTTTGCCCTGATCCACCTTCCATTTGTGGTAAATGGCTGGTTCCAAGAAGTTTCATGCATGTCTCCTGACGGTATCATATTGGTGAATTTTAAGGTTCATGGTGTTGCAAATCTGCCAAAAAAAAAAAAAAGACATGTTGCATATTTTTGTTTGTTTGAAGAGTGCTTTATAAATAAAATTAGATTTGATTTTTGTTTGATAAAATAAATGTCCTATTTGCAAACAATGAATGTTGTTAAGATCCTGTGTTGTGAAAATTTTAATACCCTTTCAATCTTTGTAAAAGATCCACCGTTGAAATAGACAGCTGCTGACAACTCTAGATTCCCTTCATAGGCTGGCTCTGCCACTTTCTAGTGAATAAACAATGTGGACAGTCCTGGGTGAAAGCAACTAACGTGCCACATCTGTGCTGATGCACTATACAGTGTCTCTTGCATACAGGGCAATTGTCAAAGAGCTCTCTGAGGGCACTCTCAAATACGATGTATTTCGCATCTTCTAATTCAGACGGGCACTCCATTTCCCTGTTGACATATTAAACATTATGTGTCAATATATCAAATAAGTATCAACTCACATTGCATTAATTGAATATAGTCATCTTACAATAGGTCAGACAGGTCAGTAACGGTATCTCCTGGTTCATAAGTTGAATCTTGAGATGGAGGAATGGACATACTGAAGTCCTCTTCCTCTCCCTGGTCCACCTCTGGATGAGGGCGTTTTGGGGGTCTTGCGCCAAGGCTTGATGTTGGTTTCACAGGTGTTGACGAGAATTGTGGCAAGGACTGCTCTGTACCTGTGCCTCTGCTGACAGTGTCAACACTGGCTTGAACACCTGTCCAATAAAGCAATGAATTATGTGATATATGCTGTAATATCCTGTAACATTGCAGTAAACGTAAAAATTACCTTTACTCCGGAAGTGTTGTGTTCTAAGGGTTCCAGCTGACAACTGTGTAGCCACTGATCTTGTAGTCGGTTCATATGTCGGATGCTCCGAAGTGGAAGCTGTAGCTGCAGGTGCAGGTGGACTCTGACAGAAACACACAAAAATAAGAGAATAAAGTAATCAAAGTTACCAAGAGCTCTTCAAATAAATGTTTACTTGATAAAAAAAGTCCATTGCCATTAGAAGTAGGCCAACATGTTGAACATTTCACATGTTTTATTTCATATTTCACTTGTTAGAGTAACATTTGAAAGCATTTAGAATACAGTTACTTTCCTAAGACCAAACAAATACATTGTGGTACTCAATTACATGTGTGCACCCTGCACCAAGTGATATTTTGTGATCTGCTGCTCCCAATGTTGCACTAGCAAAGTAATTTTTTGATTACTATAAGTAGTAAATAGACTAAGTTCAAAATTGGTTGGGCAACAAGCCTAGCCTATCTGTGTTTAACCCTGTAAGGCCCAACTTATTAAAAAATAGCCAGAAAATTCTGATTATTTGGAACTGGGATGTTTATGAAGCCTTAGAACAAAATTCACAAACGTTTTTTTTTTGTATCACATTTATTACATTGACCGTCTTTACGTTTTAATTGTAATATAAAAAATGAGTTAATAATAATGCATTCATCCACATAATAATGATGATTTAACCAGGAAAAAAAAGACAAGTGGATCCTGAAAAGTTGTTAGTAGATAAGCTCAGGAAGGTGCACTCTCGCAGTTCCACCAGGTGTTTGCTAATTGCTGCTACCGCTGCTCTGCCTACGTTGCACGCGGGGGAGGGGTGCTCTCCTGTGAAGGGAGCAGCGGGCATGAGCTTGGCAGGTAAAAAAAATATCGGGGGCGTTTCAAGGAGAAATGGGTGTTTCTGGGAGGAATCAGGCAAACAGCTTACAAAATGGCTGTCATGAGAGTGTCTAAAGATTACTCAAACATACATAAATGAGCTAAACAAACATTTCAGGCATGATTTTAATGAGGGAACGACATGGTAACATGATGTAAAGCTTGAAAAAGTCAATTTTGCCCCTTTAATTTTGGGGTTACATGGCAACAGCACTGTCTCAAATTTACACTTTGACCTAAAGATATCATTTCAAATTTAATCTGCTCACTACACATTGCTCTATAACATATTGAAGCCACTTTTACACTTTTTTCTGTTAAACTTTTTTCTGTGACCGTAATACCATGACAACATAAGTCGTCATCACACACACCCGGTCAGTTCACATCAGACACTATGGAGCCTGTGAGCACATGTGATACATCAAAGTGATTGGGTTTACCAGAAGAACTCACCAATCATGTATTCATTAAATCTTAGGTTACCCTGGCAACAGAAATCACAGAACACCACAGCCTTTCCTTTAGATCTTTCATAAAAAAGTGTTTAGATTTTGTTTACAATGGGCACTATTTGAGATATTGAAATGTAAATACACTATGTTCTACAGATGTCATTCCAACATTTATGTGGTCACTAGACATTAGACTATAACACACTGAAACAACTTTACAATATGTTATACCATATTAACATAACAATGCAATTTGTCATCATAAGTAAGTGGTCAGCTCACATCAGAAGTGTTTGGGTTGACCTGGACATCTTAACCACCATGTGTACATAAAATATGGGGTTACTATGACTACAGAATCCCTTAAGAATATCAGCCCTGTTGTAATCTAATGAAATTATCTCTAAAATCACTATATTTGGGGTGGCTGTGGCTCAGCCGTAACAGCGGGTCATCTGGTAACTGGCCGTTGTGTCCTTGGGCAAGACACGTCACCAACTTGACTGTTGGTGGTTAGAAGGTTTGGTGGCGCCTGTGCCTTGCAGCCTCACCTCTGTCAGTGTGTGTTCCAGAAAAGCTGTGGCTCCAAATCTATGTGTGTGAATGGTTTAATGACAAACTCTTTTTGATTTTATTTGATTCTGAGCTTTTTCATCCCTTTTACAGCACCTGTCACACACACTCAAAGTCAGATGAACTTTTCAATGTTCATCATCAGACTGAGCTGATAAGCTCAGCGTAAACTACTATAGTCACTTTCTTAACATTTAAAGCTGGAGTGCGTAACTTTTACATGTCCGTGAATGTCCGTTTCAGCCAAGCCACTATCAGAGGAGATGACACAATGCAGATTAAGCCGATCGGCTCCTCAAACATCTCACGGTATTTTTCAATATATATCATTTTTACTTTGCGTGTCGACTGCGACATTCCCGCGCTGTCGCACATGAAATTACGTCTTTTATGTCACAACAAGAAAAATAATAAGAAATAGAACGCAGTGTCTCGTAGCAGCCGGCAGAACGTGAAGGTCGACATGGCGGAGAATCCAAATAAACAGCCGAGAGACACTTATCGGGAAGTGGATCCTACCACGAAAAAAAAAATAATTCCTGGACGTTCGGCAGAGGGACTATTGGCTAAG
>SSNP01000646.1:0-12669 GCA_006937955.1 Pachypanchax playfairii
TTTTTCAGCATATCAAGATCTTCTATTATTGTAAGGAGTTTAACAGCAGTTTTACTTTCCTTTCATTTTTTTAGAGAAGAGAGGTACCAGTGTAACTCTTTCTGAAAAGCAAAAAATTTGGGAATGGACTTCAAAAACCTGTTCTTGTGTATGAAAAACTTTCCAAGTATTACAATGGAGTTGATCAACAAATTATGACAATTATTTTTGACAATAAAACCATATAGAATATTTTCTTTCTCTAGGTCAGGAACAGGTATAAATTTGGATAACCAATGGAATAAATCATCCCAAAATGCATGAGTGAACATACAATCATAAAACATGTGACTTGTGCTTTCAATATGTTTGGTACAGACTATACAGTTATTACAATCAAAACCAAAACGTTCAGAGAGAAATTCAGAGGATGGATAAATACCACTGAGGATTTTATAATGAATCTCCTTAGCCTTTGGTGCAATAGGAAAGCTGGAAAAACAAGATCTTAAAAATTCAGGATCTTTTTTTGAAAAACATTTTGAGATTGAGTAGCGAGATATTGAAAATGGAAACAGTTCTTTGTTAAATATTTGTCTAATGGTAAGGTTATTTACTTTAGAATCAAGTAAATTACATCCTTGCACCAGAAGCGAAGGAAGATTTGGAGTTGAACCATTTTGACATATATGAGATATCATCTGAACCACTTGTTTAGGTATTGCATTAAAAACTCTTCTATATTGACGTTTGTCTATGATGTTAAATTTATCACTGAAGTCCTCGAATGACAGCAATTTACCATTACAGTCCAGCAGATGTAACACAGACCAAATGCCTTTTTCAAACCAATTTTGTATGAACAATGATTTACGGTTGTGTAAGATATATCTGCAGTTCCATATTGGAATTTTGTGAGGACTGAAGTTGTGTTTATAGATCATTTTCCAAAAAAGAAGAGTTTGTTGATGAAATGAAGAGAGTTTGCATGGGAATTTTATGCCACCAAGTTTCCTAAAGATTTCATTGGGAATGTGAAACCATATTTGATTTGGTTGACTTAAGAATTGTTTTAACCAATTGATTTTGATAGTGCCATTAATACATTCAAAATCAAATGCTTTAATGCCACCTTCTTCGTAATTTTGGACAATTGTACTCTTTTTTTTATGTAATGTGTTTTACCCTTCCAAATAAAATTAAAATTTACTTGATTTATTGCTTTGATTGCTTCCTTGGGTACTGCCAATGATTGAGCTGGATAAATTAATCGGGAAATTGTTTCAGTTTTAGTAAGTAATGTTCGACCAATAATAGATAGTTCTCTTTGAGACCAGGAAGTGAGAAGATTTTTGCATTTTTCTAAGTTTCCCCAGATATTAAGTTCATTTCACAGATTCATGTCTTTTGTAATTTGTATGCCTAAGTATTTAACTGTTGTTTTCACAGGGATGGAACAAATGGCTGACATATTGCAGACAGGAAGAAGTTCACATTTATTGAGGTTCAATTTTAGACCAGAAGCTTTGGAAAAGAAATCTATAGTTTCAAGGATTTTGGGGAGTTGGTTGCAATTTTTCATAAATATGGCTGTATCATCAGCAAGCTGGCTTATTGTCAGTTGTTTATCAAATATTGTAAGTTTTTCAAAGTCTGATTTCTTTATGGTGATAGATAGCATCTCAGCTGCAATAATAAATAATGGTGGTGAGATAGGACATCCCTGTTTAATTCCTTTGTGAATCGGGAATCTTGGGGATGTACCTTGGGGCAGGATGACTGTACTATTTGTATCTTTATAGATTAATTTGATTATGTTTATAAATTGTTCACCAAATCCTAAAAGCTCTAGTGTACGAAACATAAACATGTGTTCAATCGAGTCAAAAGCTTTAAAAAAATCCAGGAAAGGGATGAAACTCTCATCATCTATTAGGTAATTATAGTCAAGCAAATCCAGTATAAGACGAGTATTATTATGTATTGAACGTCCTTTAATGAAACCTGATTGTGTGTCTGAAACAATATCCTCAATGCCTATTCTAAGTCTGTTTGCAAATATATGAGTAAGCAGTTTATAATCATTGTTAAGAAGAGTTATGGGTCGGAGATTGTCAATTATTTTTTAGTTTTTTCCTGGTTTGGGAATTAGGGTGATGACCCCTTGCTTCATTGTAGTAGGTAAAAGAAACGTATTGCATATTTCTTTAAGCATATTCAATAAAAGATGTTTTAGGTTATCCCAGAAATTGTTGTAAAAGTTGCTTGTTATACCATCTGAACCTGGTGATTTATCCAATTTTAAGCAGTTTAAAGCTTTCTCCAGTTCTTCCATTTTGATTTCAGCATCACAAGCATTTTTAAAACATTCATCAATCTTAGGCATTTGTTCCTTGATTGAATCAAAAAAAATTTCAACAGCAGCATGAGAATAAGAGGAGGAATATAGCCGACTGTAAAACTGGAAAATAGCTTTAGAGATTTTAGCAGGATCAGTACATTCTTGGTCGTCAATTATTAGTGTTTTAACGGCGTTCCGCTCCTGTCTTCTTTTCTCTAGACGACAGAAATATGCTGTACTCTTTTCTCCTTCCTCTATCCATCTTGCTCGTGAACGAATGAATGCTCCTTTAGCTTTATTCATATAAATGCTGTTCAATGAAGAATGCAGAGTTGTCAATTTTTGTTTATCATCCTCATTTATCAAAACTTTATTGCAAATACTATTGATTTCTTTTACAATAGACAATTCTTTTTGTTTACATTCTCTATTTAAAGTTTTGCTGTATGAGATAGATATTTGACGAATTTTGTATTTTAAATATTCCCATTTTGTTCGATAACTTGTGAATTGTGAATCTGAATTTATATAATTAATGGTTCTTTTAATTTCTTGACAATAAGGATCACAATTAAGAAAGTTTGAGTTGAATTTCCAATATCCTTTCATTTTATGATGTATATTTAATGGCGTTACATTCATTTTAACCAGACAATGATCTGTAAGGGGTGCAGCTGAGATTGTGCAGTTTGTTTCACAGTCAGGATTAGTGTTGGATATAAGCCAATAATCTAATCTAGATTTGATTGTTCCATCTGGTTTAAACCAAGTAAACATCTGAGAGTCAGGGTTTAGATAGCGCCAAATATCTGTTAGTTTGAGCGAGTTACAGAAATCTGCCAAAATTGCATTATACTGATGATCATGAAATTTAGTGGGGAATCTGTCAAGCCAATCATCCATCACAACATTAAGATTTCCCCCAATGAAGGTATCATAGTTTACATAAATTTGAAATAAGTCTTTTAAAATCTTAGCTAGATTGGTCAGAAGTTTTTTGTTCTGGCTAGGGTGGTTATATCCATATATATTCCCAAGAATAAGAAATCTATCATTCATTTCAAAAATGCTAATTATCCAATGACCTAAAGGGTCCTTCTTTGCAGCAATTACTTTCCCAGGAAAGTTATTCAGGAGTATGGCAACACCTCCTGACCTGTTTGAACCATGACTAAAAATTATTTTATCTCCCCGCTGACTTGACCAAAATTTTTCATCTGTCTCATTGCTGTGAGTTTCTTGAAGAAGATAACAATGTGCTTTTTCATTTTTTAAATACAAAAATATTGCTTTCCTTTTTATGGAATCTCTTAAACCCCTAGCGTTGAGAGTTACAAAGGAGAAGTTAGAGTTACAGAAAGACATTAGGGCTAGCAAAGAAAATAAAATAAAAAGTGTCTTAAAAGAAGTGATGGGTTGTTGAAGGTAGGTTTGTAAGTTGTAAATAAGGATTTGGGGTGAGCCCCTGACTAATTTGAACGTATTTATCAGCATTAGAAATAAAATTTATTTAGTACCAAGTCTCTTAGAGAACAAAAGCTTAAACTTTAATTTAGGCAGCTTTACCTTGTGAACTTAATACAGACTGCCTAAAAGAGTCTCTACTCACAAAAAGGAGGCTGGAACATGTGTGCAAAGATGAAGTAAAACATGTTAGCTTGCTGTAAGTAAAAAAAATAAAATAAAATATTGCACAGCCACTGAAAGAAGTGATGGAACCTGGAGTGTAACAGGGTACACAAAGAAAAGGTAAATTAAAATAACTACTTTCCCAAACATCAGATATTTCTAATGTTTAAAAACTGCAACTTTTTTTTTTCCCCTTTTCTTTTTTTCCCTCTTTCTATTCCCTCCTGCAGCAAAGTTTTAGGTATATTTTAGTTGTTTGACTTATACTTTTTAAACTTAAAAGTGTTGAATGCAGCCAGAGCTGCCTGAGCAAACAACTATTTAAGAAGATAGTTTTAAATAATATCAGGTGTCAATAATGACTCTTTTACCATCAATGAAGCCCATATGGCCCCTGTAGTAGATGCTCTTCCCAGCTGCACGGGCTTGCTCCATTTTTGGCCAAACTGCTGCTTGAGCCTCTCTGTCTGCCCTGCAAAAATCTTTCTTGAAACGAATCCCAGCTTCTTTGCAGAACTTCGAGTTTTTGGTCAGTCTCCAGATTTCATCTCGCTGATGCCTCATGACGAATTGGATGATCACTTGGCGGTTCCCTCTTTCTTCTCGTTTCCCAAGTCGGTGAACACTGTCAACAGCTGTTTCCATGGTAGAAGCCCACTGAGGTGCAATCTCTGACAGGGTGCTGATGATTTCTTGACGGATCTGCTCATTATCTTTTTCTTTAACACCTTGTATTCTCAGGTTCCAGCGCCGTTTATATCTCTCCAGTTCTGTGACTCTTTCCTTAACGTCTTTATTATCTTTGATCAGCTGTGGCATTTCTTTCTCGATAGCTTTTAACTGTGTTTTGCACTCCTTGATGTCTGCAGCATTAATTTCAGCAAGCTTTGCTACGTTAGCTACCATAACGGAGGTCTCTCGTAGCTGTTCTCCAAATGCATCCATTTTAGCAGTTAGCTTTTCAATCGCCACCACTATGGCGTATGAGCATTAAGTTTGTTCTTGCGAAGTTTTGATCTTGTTGGGAGGAGCAGAAGATTTTGTTGGAGTAGCAGGATGGTCTTTCCGCTTACCGCAGCTGCTGCCAGAAGTTTCCATTGGAGTGTAATCATGGTCAGATTTGTTAGCTTGACCAGTGGCCGTAGATAGCCTAGCATCACTTTTCCTGCTCGACATGTTTCGATTAAAATGTCAGAATAATTTATATGGTTACTTGGTTATTTTGGTTAAGGGTTGGTGTCAAAGGTATCCTTTTGATTCGAAGTCTTTAAAACTGCTGACGTTGAAATAAAATGCAATTTCGGGGGCAAAGGACAACGAACTCAAAAAACACAGCGTGTCCGGCTCCCCATTCACCCAGAAGTCAGTCTGTTGGCATACTGCCATCTGCTGGCAGCTTGTTTGTACTGCAGTCTGTTTGCATATTGCCCTCTGCTGGCAGCTTGTTTGTACTGCAGTCTGTTTGCATTCTGCCCTATGTTGGCAGCTTGTTTGTACTGCAGTCTTGTGGCATACTGCCATCTGCTGGCAGCTTGTTTGTACTGCAGTCTGTTGGCATACTGCCCTCTGCTGGCAGCTTGTTTGTACTGCAGTCTGTTGGCATACTGCTCTATGCTGGCAGCTTGTTTGTACTGCAGTCTGTTTGCATTCTGCCCTATGTTGGCAGCTTGTTTGTACTGCAGTCTGTTTGCATACTGCCCTCTGCTGGCAGCTTGTTTGTACTGCAGTCTGTTGGCATACTGCTCTATGCTGGCAGCTTGTTTGTACTGGAGTCTGTTGGCATACTGCCCTCTGCTGGCAGCTTGTTTGTACTGCAGTCTGTTTGTATACTGCCCTCTGCTGGCAGCTTGTTTGTACTGCAGTCTGTTTGTATACTGCCATCTGCTGGCAGCTTGTTTGTACTGGAGTCTGTTGGCATACTGCCCTCTGCTGGCAGCTTGTTTGTACTGCAGTCTGTTTGCATACTGCCCTCTGCTGGCAGCTTGTTTGTACTGCAGTCTGTTGGCATACTGCCCTATGCTGGCAGCTTGTTTGTACTGCAGTCTGTTGGCATACTGCTCTATGCTGGCAGCTTGTTTGTACTGCAGTCTGTTGGCATACTGCCCTCTGCTGGCAGCTTGTTTGTACTGCAGTCTGTTTGCATACTGCCTATGCTGGCAGCTTGTTTGTACTGCAGTCTGTTTGTATACTGCCCTCTGCTGGCAGCTTGTTTGTACTGCAGTCTGTTGGCATACTGCTCTATGCTGGCAGCTTGTTTGTACTGGAGTCTGTTGGCATACTGCCCTCTGCTGGCAGCTTGTTTGTACTGCAGTCTGTTTGCATACTCTCTATGCTGGCAGCTTGTTTGTACTGCACTCTGTTGGCATACTGCCCTATGCTGGCAGCTTGTTTGTACTGCACTCTGTTGGCATACTGCTCTATGCTGGCAGCTTGTTTGTACTGCAGTCTGTTTGTATACTTCCCTCTGCTGGCAGCTTGTTTGTACTGCAGTCTGTTTGTATACTGCCCTCTGCTGGCAGCTTGTTTGTACTGCAGTCTGTTTGTATACTGCCATCTGCTGGCAGCTTGTTTGTACTGGAGTCTGTTGGCATCCTCCCTCTGCTGGCAGCTTGTTTGTACTGCAGTCTGTTGGCATACTGCTCTATGCTGGCAGCTTGTTTGTACTGGAGTCTGTTGGCATACTGCCCTCTGCTGGCAGCTTGTTTGTACTGCAGTCTGTTTGCATACTGCCCTCTGCTGGCAGCTTGTTTGTACTGGAGTCTGTTGGCATACTGCTCTATGCTGGCAGCTTGTTTGTACTGCAGGCTGTTGGCATACTTCCCTCTGCTGTCAGCTTGTTTGTACTGCAGTCTGTTGGCATACTGCTCTATGCTGGCAGCTTGTTTGTACTGGAGTCTGTTGGCATACTGCCCTCTGCTGGCAGCTTGTTTGTACTGCAGTCTGTTTGTATACTGCCCTCTGCTGGCAGCTTGTTTGTACTGCAGTCTGTTTGTATACTTCCCTCTGCTGGCAGCTTGTTTGTACTGCAGTCTGTTTGTATACTGCCCTCTGCTGGCAGCTTGTTTGTACTGCAGTCTGTTTGTATACTTCCCTCTGCTGGCAGCTTGTTTGTACTGCAGTCTGTTTGCATACTGCCCTCTGCTGGCAGCTTGTTTGTACTGCAGTCTGTTTGCATACTGCCCTCTGCTGGCAGCTTGTTTGTACTGGAGGCTGTTGGCATACTGCCCTCTGCTGGCAGCTTGTTTGTACTGCAGTCTGTTGGCATACTGCTGTATGCTGGCAGCTTGTTTGTACTGGAGTCTGTTGGCATACTGCCCTCTGCTGGCAGCTTGTTTGTACTGCAGTCTGTTTGTATACTGCCATCTGCTGGCAGCTTGTTTGTACTGGAGTCTGTTGGCATACTGCCCTCTGTTGGCAGCTTGTTTGTACTGCAGTCTGTTTGTATACTGCCCTCTGCTGGCAGCTTGTTTGTACTGCAGTCTGTTTGTATACTGCCCTCTGCTGGCAGCTTGTTTGTACTGCAGTCTGTTTGTATACTGCCCTCTGCTGGCAGCTTGTTTGTACTGCAGTCTGTTTGTATACTGCCCTCTGCTGGCAGCTTGTTTGTACTGCAGTCTGTTGGCATACTGCTCTATGCTGGCAGCTTGTTTGTACTGGAGTCTGTTGGCATACTGCCCTCTGCTGGCAGCTTGTTTGTACTGCAGTCAGTTTGCATACTGCCCTCTGCTGGCAGCTCGTTTGTACTGCAGTCTGTTTGTATACTGCCCTCTGTTGGCAGCTTGTTTGTACTGCAGTCTGTTTGGATACTGCCATCTGCTGGCAGCTTGTTTGTACTGGAGTCTGTTGGCATACTGCCCTCTGCTGGCTGCTTGTTTGTACTGCAGTCTGTTTGTATGCTGCCCTCTGCTGGCAGCTTGTTTGTACTGCACTCTGTTGGCATACTGCTCTATGCTGGCAGCTTGTTTGTACTGCAGTCTGTTTGCATACTGCCCTCTGCTGGCAGCTTGTTTGTACTGCAGTCTGTTTGTATACTGCCCTCTGCTGGCAGCTTGTTTGTACTGCAGTCTGTTGGCATACTGCCCTCTGCTGGCAGCTTGTTTGTACTGCAGTCTGTTTGCATACTGCCCTCTGCTGGCAGCTTGTTTGTACTGCAGTCTGTTGGCATACTGCTCTATGCTGGCAGCTTGTTTGTACTGGAGTCTGTTGGCATACTGCCCTCTGCTGGCAGCTTGTTTGTACTGCAGTCTGTTTGTATACTGCCATCTGCTGGCAGCTTGTTTGTACTGCAGTCTGTTGGCATACTGCCCTCTGCTGGCAGCTTGTTTGTACTGCACTCTGTTGGCATACTGCTCTATGCTGGCAGCTTGTTTGTACTGCACTCTGTTGGCATACTGCTCTATGCTGGCAGCTTGTTTGTACTGCAGTCTGTTTGCATACTGCCCTCTGCTGGCAGCTTGTTTGTACTGCAGTCTGTTTGCATACTGCCCTCTGCTGGCAGCTTGTTTGTACTGCAGTCTGTTGGCATACTGCCCTCTGCTGGCAGCTTGTTTGTACTGCAGTCTGTTGGCATACTGCCCTCTGCTGGCAGCTTGTTTGTACTGCAGTCTGTTTGCATACTGCTCTCTGCTGGCAGCTTGTTTGTACTGCAGTCTGTTTGCATACTGCCCTCTGCTGGCAGCTTGTTTGTACTGCAGTCTGTTGGCATACTGCTCTATGCTGGCAGCTTGTTTGTACTGGAGTCTGTTGGCATACTGCCCTCTGCTGGCAGCTTGTTTGTACTGCAGTCTGTTTGTATACTGCCATCTGCTGGCAGCTTGTTTGTACTGGAGTCTGTTGGCATACTGCCCTCTGCTGGCAGCTTGTTTGTACTGCAGTCTGTTTGTATACTGCCCTCTGCTGGCAGCTTGTTTGTACCGCAGTCTGTTTGCATACTGCCCTCTGCTGGCAGCTTGTTTGTACTGCAGTCTGTTGGCATACTGCTCTATGCTGGCAGCTTGTTTGTACTGGAGTCTGTTGGCATACTGCCCTCTGCTGGCAGCTTGTTTGTACTGCAGTCTGTTTGTATACTGCCCTCTGCTGGCAGCTTGTTTGTACTGCAGTTAGTTTGTATACTGCCCTCTGCTGGCAGCTTGTTTGTACTGCAGTCTGTTTGTATACTGCCCTCTGCTGGCAGCTTGTTTGTACTGCAGTCTGTTTGTATACTGCCCTCTGCTGGCAGCTTCTTTGTACTGCAGTCTGTTGGCATACTGCTCTATGCTGGCAGCTTGTTTGTACTGGAGTCTGTTGGCATACTGCCCTCTGCTGGCAGCTTGTTTGTACTGCAGTCTGTTTGTATACTTCCCTCTGCTGGCAGCTTGTTTGTACTGCAGTCTGTTGGCATACTGCTCTATGCTGGCAGCTTGTTTGTAATGCACTCTGTTGGCATACTGCTCTATGCTGGCAGCTTGTTTGTACTGCACTCTGTTGGCATACTGCTCTATGCTGGCAGCTTGTTTGTACTGCAGTCTGTTTGTATACTGCCCTCTGCTGGCAGCTTGTTTGTACTGCAGTCTGTTGGCATACTGCTCTCTGCTGGCAGCTTGTTTGTACTGGAGTCTGTTGGCATACTGCCCTCTGCTGGCAGCTTGTTTGTACTGCAGTCTGTTTGCATACTGCCCTCTGCTGGCAGCTTGTTTGTACTGCACTCTGTTGGCATACTGCTCTATGGTGGCAGCTTGTTTGTACTGCAGTCTGTTTGCATACTGCCCTCTGCTGGCAGCTTGTTTGTACTGCGGTCTGTTGGCATACTGCCCTCTGCTGGCAGCTTTTTGTACTGCAGTCTGTTGGCATACTGCTGTATGCTGGCAGCTTGTTTGTACTGGAGTCTGTTGGCATACTGCCCTCTGCTGGCAGCTTGTTTGTACTGCAGTCTGTTTGTATACTGCCATCTGCTGGCAGCTTGTTTGTACTGCAGTCTGTTTGTATACTTCCCTCTGCTGGCAGCTTGTTTGTACTGCAGTCGGTTGGCATACTGCCCTCTGCTGGCAGCTTGTTTGTACTGCAGTCTGTTTGCATACTGCCCTCTGCTGGCAGCTTGTTTGTACTGCAGTCTGTTGGCATACTGCTCTATGCTGGCAGCTTGTTTGTACTGGAGTCTGTTGGCATACTGCCCTCTGCTGGCAGCTTGTTTGTACTGCAGTCTGTTTGTATACTGCCATCTGCTGGCAGCTTGTTTGTACTGGAGTCTGTTGGCATACTGCCCTCTGCTGGCAGCTTGTTTGTACTGCAGTCTGTTTGTATACTGCCCTCTGCTGGCAGCTTGTTTGTACTGCAGTCTGTTTGTATACTGCCCTCTGCTGGCAGCTTGTTTGTACTGCAGTCTGTTTGTATACTGCCCTCTGCTGGCAGCTTGTTTGTACTGCAGTCTGTTGGCATACTGCTCTATGCTGGCAGCTTGTTTGTACTGGAGTCTGTTGGCATACTGCCCTCTGCTGGCAGCTTGTTTGTACTGCAGTCTGTTTGCATACTGCCCTCTGCTGGCAGCTTGTTTGTACTGCAGTCTGTTTGCATACTGCCCTCTGCTGGCAGCTTGTTTGTACTGCAGTCTGTTGGCATACTTCTCTATGCTGGCAGCTTGTTTGTACTGCAGTCTGTTGGCATACTGCTCTATGCTGGCAGCTTGTTTGTACTGCAGTCTGTTGGCATACTGCCCTCTGCTGGCAGCTTGTTTGTACTGCAGTCTGTTTGCATACTGCCCTCTGCTGGCAGCTTGTTTGTACTGCAGTCTGTTTGCATTCTGCCCTCTGCTGGCAGCTTGTTTGTACTGCAGTCTGTTGGCATACTGCTCTATGCTGGCAGCTTGTTTGTACTGCACTCTGTTGGCATACTGCTCTATGCTGGCAGCTTGTTTGTACTGCAGTCTGTTTGCATACTGCCCTCTGCTGGCAGCTTGTTTGTACTGCAGTCTGTTGGCATACTGCCCTCTGCTGGCAGCTTGTTTGTACTGCAGTCTGTTGGCATACTGCCCTCTGCTGGCAGCTTGTTTGTACTGCAGTCTGTTGGCATACTGCCCTCTGCTGGCAGCTTGTTTGTACTGCAGTCTGTTGGCATACTGCCCTCTGCTGGCAGCTTGTTTGTACTGCAGTCTGTTTGCATACTGCCCTCTGCTGGCAGCTTGTTTGTACTGCACTCTGTTGGCATACTGCTCTATGCTGGCAGCTTGTTTGTACTGCAGTCTGTTGGCATACTGCCCTCTGCTGGCAGCTTGTTTGTACTGCAGTCTGTTTGCATACTGCCCTCTGCTGGCAGCTTGTTTGTACTGCAGTCTGTTTGTATACTGCCCTCTGCTGGCAGCTTGTTTGTACTGCAGTTAGTTTGTATACTGCCCTCTGCTGGCAGCTTGTTTGTACTGCAGTCTGTTTGTATACTGCCCTCTGCTGGCAGCTTGTTTGTACTGCAGTCTGTTTGCATACTGCCCTCTGCTGGCAGCTTGTTTGTACTGCAGTCTGTTGGCATACTGCTCTATGCTGGCAGCTTGTTTGTACTGCAGTCTGTTGGCATACTGCCCTCTGCTGGCAGCTTGTTTGTACTGCACTCTGTTGGCATACTGCTCTATGCTGGCAGCTTGTTTGTACTGCAGTCTGTTTGCATACTGCCCTCTGCTGGCAGCTTGTTTGTACTGCAGTCTGTTGGCATACTGCCCTCTGCTGGCAGCTTGTTTGTACTGCAGTCTGTTGGCATACTGCCCTCTGCTGGCAGCTTGTTTGTACTGCAGTCTGTTTGCATACTGCCCTCTGCTGGCAGCTTGTTTGTACTGCAGTCTGTTGGCATACTGCTCTATGCTGGCAGCTTGTTTGTACTGCACTCTGTTTGCATTCTGCCCTCTGCTGGCATCTTGTTTGTACTGGAGTCTGTTGGCATACTGCCCTCTGCTGGCAGCTTGTTTGTACTGCAGTCTGTTTGCATACTGCCCTCTGCTGGCAGCTTGTTTGTACTGCACTCTGTTGGCATACTGCTCTATGCTGGCAGCTTGTTTGTACTGCAGTCTGTTGGCATACTGCCCTCTGCTGGCAGCTTGTTTGTACTGCACTCTGTTTGCATTCTGCCCTCTGCTGGCATCTTGTTTGTACTTGGCTCTTAAGCACTGAGCTGGCAGTTGGTTTTTATTTTATTTTATTTTATTTTATTTTATTTTATTTTATTTTATTTTATTTTATTTTATTTTATTTTATTTTATTTTATTTTATTTTATTTTATTTTATTTGTCTAAACATCTGGCGTGTTGATTCATCCACTTACCGTGTTGCGCCAGCGCTCCTTGCACCCCCCACAGCAGCGCGATGCGCAAAAATCCCAAACCCTCCATGTCCGCAGATCCAACAGGCTCCTCGCAGGCTGCGGGTCACATTGAAGAAAAAGTTCCGAATGAGGCGCAAACTGAGCTGCTTGAACCGCTCCGCTCACCGGAGACTGCGGCTGTCCTGCTGCGCAGCGCAACAGATGGAGGAGGAGGCGCACCGGTTCCTGTAGGTGGGTCCTTGGAGATCCGCGAGTGAGTCTTTGTAAACAACCCGAACAGTCCTCATCAGGAGCAGCGTCTCCGAGTTAACACGAATCGTTTCCGAACAACACCGACTGTTTACACTCACATCTGGAAACATCAAGATGATGATCACATGTTCCGTCAGAACATGAGCTGCATGTTCAGGTCCAAATCAACCTGCACGTGAAGTTAATACTTT
>SSNP01000647.1:0-12647 GCA_006937955.1 Pachypanchax playfairii
AGAAAATGTTTTTTTTTACTTATTCACTTACGTGTTTTTGAGTTCCAGCACAAAAAAACTTGAAGGCATTGCAAAATACAGCTGACAGCGTCCATCACAGCAGCAAATACAGACATGAAAACCTACAAAGAATACAAAAATAAATGGTATCATATGTATCAGATGACATGTGTTTGAGTTGGAATCAAGTTACCTGTATGTGTAACTGGTTGGAAAGGATGGCTCCAACTGAGCTGCACAGGTTACCCAGAAAACTGTAGAAAACCGGGACACTTTCTCCTGAATATTCGCCTGGAAATTTGCACCTCTGACACATAATCCTGCAACAGTAACCTCGGATTTAATGCCAGATCTTCTGCAAATAAAGACATTCAGCATCAAGCTTTACTTACATCAGACATGACAGCAGCAACAGCAGAGCAGAAAACAAGGTAAGAGCGATTGGGACGCAAAGTTTGTCCGCGTCCGGAGTGAAACAGCTGGTAGTTGAATCAACCCCCAAACCAAACAAACGTGTGAAGAAACTGTCAGAACTTCCTCTGATCGAACTATCGACGATCGATATACTTCCATCCATTTTACCTGCGAATTACATTCCGTGAAACTGGCGAGAAACTAACACGTGCCAATTTATTTATGCTACTGACGCGCAGGTTGGAGAACAGATAATTCCTGGAGGGGCGTGGCTACCTGTGATACACCTGCCGAGTGAAGTTGAGAGACAAAGCAACAGGGCAAATCGTAAAAATGCAAATTAATCGGTTGATACCGTCATGCATTTTATTACCACTAGAGGGGGAAAAATCCTTTTACATGTTACAGCCATGACAAAGTCAACCTACTTGTTTGTAGCATGTCCATTTAAATGACAATGTAGCGCTACTGCATAGATGCAAATCAGCATTTGCTGATTTAAATACCTCAATCACCTGTTTTCAACATCCACTTTATCTTTTAGAAAGACTGAATGAAATGCAATATGCCAGTTTTTCAACACTTACCATAAAATACTGCGAATTTTTAATAGGTTTGAATAAGCAGCATTTTCAGGTTGAGGGAAAGTGACTGAAACGTATGTATTATCACTGCATGGACAAGGGATCACATGCATCATCACTGCATGGACAAGGGATCACATGCATCATCACTGCATGGACAAGGGATCACATGCATCATCACTGCATGGACAAGGCATCACATGCATCATCACCGCATGGAAAAGGCATCATATGCAAACACACAGACATCTTTTGGCTTCAGCTTTATAAAGTATATTTATCTCAGGAAAAGTGTCAATTTAGAATCAAATTTCAGCACAAATGCAAAATCCTGCATCAGCCACTAAATAACCATTATACAATGATATGGCATCAATAACAAGATTCCTGCTTGTCATTGCTGGTACCTATAGACATAGAGGAGTAAGTACAGCAGGTTTATTGATGAAAGTACAAATCCTTTTAAAGAAGTAGAGTTCTTTTGAATATTTTAAAGTGATAATTTAGTAAAGAAGTAACAGAAAAAATAAACATGTCATTTGTTTTAAAGTGATATAAATCCTCGCTGACTGTGGATAAAAGCAGCATTTCATGTTCAGTCATTTAACAGTTTATTGAAGACTGTGACAGAAGTTTTTTTTTCATATATCTTTACAAATCTAACACCTTTTAGATGGAAGATCCATCACCTGGTAAACAATTTGAATGAATCTGATTTAAAAACTTAAGATCCTCATCAAGCATCCAGATGCTTATTAATCCGACGAACTTTCTCCTTTTTATTCCTGTTGCCGTGTTTTTTCCAGGGTTTTCCCACCACCACCTCAGATTCTGAGTTCCCTGTGCCGACACGTCCACTGCCTGGTTTGTAGCCCATAATCGACTTCACTCCTTTGGTGAGCGCCCGCACATTTTCCTGTAGAGTCCAACAACATTTAAAACATACAGAATAAACAATTTTCCTGCAGTCAACATCTAACAATCACTCTGCAATGTTCCAAAACAAATTAAAGATCTACCTGATGGAAGAAATTCTTATCAACAACATTTTCAAT
Organism: Pachypanchax playfairii; assembly: GCA_006937955.1. Lineage (NCBI taxonomy): Eukaryota > Metazoa > Chordata > Actinopteri > Cyprinodontiformes > Aplocheilidae > Pachypanchax > Pachypanchax playfairii. Next base: position 2,054 of record SSNP01000647.1, read on the forward strand.
CCTCTTGATTTTGGGTTGTTTGTGTGTAAGTGAAGCGGAGTCACAGTCGTCTGAGTCTCTTTTCAGGAAGTTGCTGTGTTGTGGCTGAAAGTCTTCAGGGTTAATGTGGGGGGGAGGGTGGCAGTATAGAAGCTTGCCCTGTTAAGAGTGAACAACAAACTTTCAAGTAATATGTTAAATCCTTTGAACACATCTGCCATTAAAATGACAAAACTCACAATTTTGAATTAAAATGATCAAAGTGTGAAACCTACGCTGACATAATCCTTCAGGATGTACCGGGCTGATCGGGACTGATCGGGCTGGCCGTGTGACGTCATAAAACCTCTCATGTCTGAAACAAAGAAAACAACACAAGTTTGAGAAGTTTAGACTTATTGTTCTTTGTATAAACGTCTGCTAGCTTTACATCCATATGCTGTCAGTAGCTCCTCTGAGGTGGGGGGCCTGTCAGGGTCTTCATCTTCTCTCGGTCTGATGATGTTGATGCCATATGTGCCTTCGAACACATGGCGAGGAATTGTCTGACATATGTAAAAAATTCATTAAGGACTAACATTCTGCAACCAACTGCTAATTCATACGTTTAAACAGTTTAATGTGAACATTTTTACAAGAAACTCTTATTATACAATTTTAAAAATCAACACCAGAAGAGTCACGTTCTTTATTATAAAGGATATAAAAGACACTGCAGGCACGTGATCTCTCATCTGGTCGATAGGAAGAATCCCTGAGCAGATCATCTCAGCTTTGGTACAAACAAACGAAGGCATCACCAGACCGGGACAGTCACAGAGACACAGACCTGGCTCCACATAGAGCGTCTGAGAATCGAGTCCAGACAAAATTGAAAATAAACACAAGATGTTGAACTTTCAACTGATGAAATCTCTAAACTGAATTTGTGAGATGTACCTGGAAGTGTTTCGTGTGTCCAGGTGTGGCTGAAACAGAAACCTTCTTGTTCCTCAGGATAGTGTTGATGGTGGAGCTCTTTCCCACGTTGGGATATCCAACCTGTTCAATACAAATGAGATGAAAACCTTTTCTTAAACTCATTACAGTTCAATCACTGTAAAAACACTGACTACATCCTTTTTGCTTTATATAACTGAACAAACTGATCACAGGTTCAGGATTTTACTCACCAGTCCAACTGTCAGTTGTCCTTCTTTACACCTGGACCCGCTGTGCACGGCTTTAAACATGTTCAGCAGCTCGTCTTTCCGCAGCAGTCGGCTGGAGTTACGAAGGGATCTGGTGGAAGAGCTGGAACTTCCTCCCTGGACTTCCTCCTCATCTTCGGAGCAGGTCTGCCAGTCCTCGTCATCCAGAGTTACCGTTCCCTGCTGCTCCTCTTCTACATCACTCTCCTCTCCTTCTTCTTCTTCCCCCTCCAGAACTTTCTGGTTTAAGTGTGAATTACATGGTGATTCTGGATCGCTCTCTGCACTTTCTGGATCATCCACTTCCATGCCCTGTGAGAAAGAGATGTTTCAAAATTCATGGTGCAGCAGCAAAACTCACAAATAACCTGCCTATAAATAAGAAATCCAATAAAACATCTGTCTTCTTCAAAAGAACTTCAATCTATGAACTGGTAGAGTTCATTTCATCTTTCGCCTCACCTTGTCCTCTGCATCCAGTCTGTTGCTCTCAGCCAGGGCCGACCAGAAAACTGCCCTGAGACCCTCTTTCTCAAAATATCTGGCCCAGACTCGCCTCTGCTCCCTAGTCAACAAGTCCGCCTTGTTCACCAGAAGCATGTTTACTTTATGTGGAGAAACCTCTTTCACGTACAACTCCTATCGGCACACAAGAGAAATCTTACAGCCTCTAGAGCAGAAATTTAAAGCTTCTTTAGATTCAGGAATTCTTCTTGTTAAAGGATGATAAAAAACATGTTTAGCAAATATATTTAAGATTTATTTTACACATCTTTTTGACGGTAATCTTACCACACGTGACTGAAATCTTATTCAGGATAGTTATTAAACCTAAAACAGGAGGTTTTCTCATGTTTTTCTTATTTTCACTGAATCTATTCTGACACATAATAAATGATGGACTCACCAGATCAACACATCTGAACAGCAAAGGGTTTCTGGCATCAACAATCTGGACGACAACATCGCTTAAGAAAAAAAAAACATGAAAGTTTTAATTTGAGCATCTCATGAGAAGAACTGATTTCTCATTAAAGGCAGATATGAAACGAGGGGCTTTTGTTCTACCTCCTTTCAATCACTCTCCACAGCTGCCTCCAGAACTCAAGGTTCCTCTCAAAAGGAGTGAGAATCAACTTCTGTTCCTCTTCCAGTCTTTAGAGGGAAAAAAACGAGGGAACGATCTAAGTCAGGTGTCACCAAACAAGAGCCACATTAAGGGTTACCATACGAGGGGATACTGCTTTCATATTTAGACTATCTTATTTAAACTTCATGTAAAGCCAACATGTTTTAATGATTTATTTTTAGCGTTGTTTCTTTTTAACTTATAAGAATGCAAATGTGATTAAAGAAGAAAAGCAAACACTTTATTTTTAAGAGCTTCTGCTTACTGTGCAAGTTCTCGTCTCCATTCCAGGAAGCTGTCTTTCTCCGTCTGCTGAAGCACATCTGGAGTGGTGCTTTCATCCCAATTGGGCCTATAAACAAACAAAAACACAACTCTGTTTAATGCTAACTATACTTAATTGTTGTGAAATGAATTGATGTTTTCAACTTACCGTCGAGGAATTCTGAGGAAGTGCTTGTTGTCCTCATGCAGCTTCTTCAACCTTATTTTTTCCTCAGCTGTTAATAAACCAGCTCGTGCTTCAGCTGGAACAAACTTGATGTTGAGCTTCTCTAAGAAATTAAAAGAAACAACAAATTCGAGGCCCTTCAAAACTGATTACCAAAAGATTGCCAAGCAGAACAGACAGATAGCGAGGCAAGAACATCACAGTTTTACACTCATTTCGATAATTGTGTATTTATTCGTTTACCTGCAACAAACTCTGTTCCAGCCAGTTCAGCTGTGGCCAGGAAGTCATCCATAGAGTTCTGCTCTGTCACCGACTGCAGGTTTAACCGACCCCAGTCATAGCCATCGTTCAGCTCACTGGTGTGAAGCTTGAAATATGAAACAAATGTCAGATAAGCACAACAACAACAACTGAATCTATTGTGGCCGAATTAGTGCAACAACAAAAAAAAAAACACATTAACACTTTCCTGAAACATCTAACTGCCTTATAAACATCATCCACCTAATGCTCACATACGATAATAATATTTGTATGTTGTACCCAGGAATCGCCCCTCTTTTTGCCTCGGCCCGCCTGGAGTCTCTCCTTTATCAGAGTCCTGCCGAGTCCTCCGCCACCAACTGCTTTCTTTTTCCCCATAACAACTTCTAACGGGGTCCCGACACAAAATACCACAAACCTATTCTACAGGAAATTGAAAAACACACCGCTTCTTGCTCTAACAACTGTAATCCATGTGCACGGAGTTGTTGTTCCGAAAGGCGGAAATGGAACAAACCAATAAAGTCACACATCCGGGCGATTACACCTGAGCTAGGTAAAATTGTGACAACATATCACGTCTAAAAAATAAAATATTATACATACATTATATAATTAAGACTGATGAGCAAAACATACATTTTTTACACGACAGTTTTAAATGTTTTTTGCTGTAGAAATTGGTGCTAACGTGGTATGTTCCTGTAAATTGTCCAGCTTCTAAATGTGCTCTGAATAAAATGAGACGTTCACATAAAGGTTCCTGTGAATAACACGTTGTGTTAAAAAACATAAAAAAATGTAATGAGAAATAATTGAGCTGGTAACTTGCAAAGGAGATTAAAATTCAGAATGTCCAACATAACTGTGAATCCATCAGCACAGAACAGCATGATGAGTCTCCAAATATTTCTCTCAGTTTGTCACAGTTACGTGAACGCATTCCAAACCCAAACCACAAGGTGGCAGCACAAAGTCACTTGTCCACCTGCGCTGACTGGCTGCAGTCTACAGGCCAAAAGTTGTTTATCTGTATTATTAAAACGAATTTAGTTTTCATTCGTATTTTTTATATACCTTAAATACATTTTCATGATTTATGATAATAGAATAAACCACATGTTTACCTTTACAATTCTACTGAAATATTCTGCTTTAATAATATTTATTGTTTCTTGGAACAGAGAAGGCAATTTGTTGTACATCTCTTTTTTTGTTACTAATTGTTTAATACCCACATACGTTTTTCTTTCAGCACGAAATCTAAGTGTTGCTGAAAAGTACCAGTCTGAGAAGTCCTACATTGGTTTAGCCCCCCCTGTTGTCACTCTGAAATGGTTTCTCCCTGTATATAAAGTGTGAAGCTGGTTCTCATCCGGCACACTGGATCCTGCAGTGAGATGACATTTTTCAGAAGCATAGAAGCGCCTCAGATGATGGACAAATAATGTGCGTCTTTGCGTTCAGTTCTGTCTTCTGAGTCACGTGACAAGCGCTTCTAGGATTTAATCGTAATTAAAACGTTTTCTTCTTTCTTCCTCAGTGTTGCTGTTGAGTGGGAACACCAATAAAATGCTGCCTTGGAAGAAGAATAAGTTTGATCTGATTGAGGAAGACAAGCAGTCCAAGCAGAAGGGCTATGCGGTGAGTCTCAACTACTCTGCGCTCACCTCCTTCGCCAAGTCCTGCCCTGAGAGCGCACTCAACAGGGTGGGCAGCATGTTCAAGTCCAAGAGGAAAAAGGTCAAGATCACCAGCGAGGACCCCACGTACACGGTGCTCTACCTTGGGAACGCCACCACAATCCAGTCCAAAGGAGACGGGTGCACGGACGTGGCCGTGAGCAAGATTTGGGGCAAAAGCGAGCTGGGCAAGAACGGCACCAAGATGCGGCTGACCGTCAGCTCGCAGGGGATCCGGATGGTGCACGTAGACGACAAAGCCAGAAGGCCGGGACACTTGTACCTGCTGCACCGGGTAACCTACTGCGTGGCGGATCCTCGGCTGCCCAAGATTTTCGCGTGGATTTACAGACATGAGATGAAGCACAAAGCCGTGATGCTGCGCTGCCACGCAGTGCTGGTGTCCAAGCCGGAGAAGGCTAAAGCCATGGCGCTGCTGCTGTACCAGACCTCGGCCACAGCCCTGGCCGAGTTCAAAAGACTAAAACGGAGGGATGATGCCAGACATCAGCAGCAGCAGCTCATAGGGGAGCAGACCATCCCACTGGTCCCACTCAGGAAGCTGCTGAACGGACAGTGTTACTACAAACCCCCGGTGGAGCGCAGCCGGAGCGCGCCCAAGCTGGGCTCCATCACCGAGGACCTGGTGGGGGAGGAAGAGGAGGAGAAAGCCATGCACTTTGAGTGTGAGGACATTTTGGACACAGACCGCGACTGTGTGAACGGTAAACAGGAGCTGACTCAGATTATTAATGATTTGGGAGAGATGAGCATAGGAAACGACGTACAGACTCTGAAAGCTGACCTCAGAGTCACCAGACTTCTATCCGGGGAGAGCACGGGGAGTGAATCCTCCATAGAGAGCAACCAGGAGACTCCTCCGCTCAGTAATGGGATTGAGGAGGTCAAGGTGGTGGAAATAGCTTGAAGACACTTTTTGTGGGCTTCTTCTGCATTTTTCTGTTGAGCCACAAGGTCTTCATAAACAACATGTTCATCCATCATGCTGAGTGGTCTGGAGAGAATCCAAACAAGTCCTGGAGCTTCTCCGGCACGCAGCCATACATGTATCTGAATCTTGTTTTTAAGATGAGCACAGAAAAGTGGAAACGCATGCACGTTCAAGAGAAAATCCCAGTGTGTCTCAGCATGCTGCTGTAATCCCATCTCCTTTATTTAAGAGCATTTGTAGCATCAAGCCTGTTTACCTGTTTTTTTTACACACTTGAAATGGCATTTTTCTTTTGAAACATGCTCATCTTAATCCAAAAACAGCATTTGGTTTTGTTCTTAAGTGCTTCTGTGGGTTTAAATAAGCACCCTGAAGTTTCCTGTCAGGGCTCTTCAGTTCATTTTGATTTATTTTTGCACTGTTGTGTCGACTACACTGTACATAATGTTTGTTTGTCAGTATGTTGTCTAAAACATAAATGTCATATCTTTGCTGTGCAAAAGAAAAATAACTTGTACTGACACAAAAATAGGATGTTTTAAGAATGAAAATAGTATTTTTTTGTAAGAAAATAACAAAAAATAAAATAAAATGTGGTTTGATATGTAAACCTCATGGGCTTCTCAATAAAAGGAAAAAAAATGATATAAAGTTGTTGAATGTTTATCTTTTTTTCTATCTAAATAGATTTGTGTTTAGGTACTGAGAGCTTTTCGATTACCTCCTGAGCTCAGCGTTCCACTGCTGAATAAAAGAGCACAACAATGTGTTTTCAACCAATATTAATCAGCGCCGCTTGAAATAGGTTTTTCGTTTTAGAAGTCTTTCATGGATTCTTGTCTGCGCTTAGACAGATTGTTTCCAGGGAACATAATGTGAGATGGTACTGAAGGTTCATTCATTCTGACCGGCCTCAGGATAAGCAGATCACGCAGAAAGACGTCAACACAAGCCAAACTGCAAGAACATCACGTGTCTGTTTCAAACCAGCTGTGGCACCAGACGTCCTTTAACAGCACTGTTTCATTGCTTTCACGTCGGTACTCCATCAACGACACTAGATAGTGTTTTCTCATTCAAATATTACTCTAAACTTCTGTTTTGGAGATAAATTTAGCTAATAAGTCTGTTATAAATGTTTATAAAAAGGAATTGCCACGTAAAATTTGCGCTCACTTCCCTTTCGGAGACGTCAGTCTTGATGTTTGGTTAAATACGCCACAGGGAATCATCTCACACCACCTCATGGGACCAGTGACCAGCAGAAAGAGTGACTTGGCAACTGTGGCGCCACTTCCTCTGCAAGCTCTAAATGTGGAAGATCTTGTCACTTTCATTTCACAGAGCGTGAGCACCAAACAGAGACACATTCCCCAAACTTCTTGACAGCTGTCTTAATAAGACAGATACAATTTTTAGGAGCTTGCTCGGCTGTCATTAGTGCTGCGGGTCTGGTTCATCTCTGCTTTTTGTTAAACTCACCAGAACTTTTTCAGGACAGAATAAGTCGGGAAGAGGGAGGAATTGGGTTCATTATGGAGGTGGATCATGTGTTTCATTGGCTGAAAGAGCTCAGCATGAATTAAAAATAAGATACAGAGACTGTGAGTGAATGTATTTTAGCTATTTGTTTGTAAAATAATGACAAACACTCACATTGTATTTCTTTGTTTGTTGTGAGCTAAAATAAAAAGAAGAAACTCATGTTAATATTCTTTCACTTGCAGTGTGATTCTTTTTCCACACCAGCAGCGATTCTCGAAACCATGTAATAAAACCACAAAGGCAGCGTGACATCATCAGCACGTGCCCATCATAACCAGAAAAGTACAGAAACAGTTCTTCAACCACTTAAAGACAGAGCCACTGGCCTTTTGTGTGCGCGTCCTTTTACAGCTACTCAGAACTTTTATAGATGGATGTTTCCTTCTGACCTAGATTCTTTGTTGTTGTGTTCCACCTCTGCAGCACCGGTCCCGGTTGTCCATTCTCTGAGGGTCAACTGGACATCAGCCCCTCGTGCAGTCAGACCACTCATGCATTGTTCCTTTTGTACTTTCAGAGATCGCAAGCAAGCAGCATTTACAGTGACTGTCTTATTACAGATCTGTCACTGTCAGGTGATTTTATAAACACCAAAATTGCAAATCAGTTCTGTTTTTTTTTCTTCTTCTTCTGTGGGCTCCATTATTTGCGCATCCTTTGCCCCATGCAGCTATCTGGTCCTTCTCACTATGATATTTATGATACACTGGAGCAGTCTTGCCCATGAAGTTGAGATCTCCATGACAACAATCCCACAAGATAATTACTTTGTTGTTGTTGTTTTTTGGTTTTTTTGTTAATCTGTGGATGTAGCAGTTTATCTCGTAAACACATATATTATCATAAAGTTTTGTATTCTGAGTGTGAAATGGAAACAACAGGATTTCATGCTTTTTGATGTTTTATGTGATAAACTTATAATATACTTAATATAAGAGACTATTGTTACATGTGAAGGCAGCAGTGCAGCAGGTTGCTCCCTTTCCTCTGTTTCTTCTCCTGAAATGTGAATACCATCAGCTGCCCGGAAACAATAGATATTAGATGCTAAATACATACAAACACTGCAGAGAAACAGATGTGTTTTGTTGCCATGTTAATTTAATTCATGGATTTTCCTCCACATACTTGCACGGTACCTCATTTAAATGTAAGCAAACTGCATCAACACAGAGACCCTTACATTCAAATGTAAATGAATCAGATGTGATACACCACAATTACCAAAAAGCAAAAACAATGATAACATTTATAACATTAATAAATAAGCATATTTTCCTCTGTAAAAATACATTTGGCACACGTAGCTGCAGGTACAGCTGCATCCATGGGGATGTGGATCTGAACTTTTGGAACTGCTCACACAAGTCCAGATCCAAAGAGACCTAAAATGTTCTGAACATGTGCTGAAAGTTCTCATGTCCTCATGTAGTTTAATTTAACACAGTCCATGAAAGACTCAGATAAACTCAATGAACAGTTTGGTGGTTTTTAACAGCGAGACACCACAAAGCTGATTTTGACTTCTCTGTTTCTGGATGTGAACATCTTGATGATGTCATGGTTCGAACCAGGTGGGGTTGTTTGCGAGCTCCCAAAGTGACCCAAACTCCAGACACACACAGAGCGAGGAAACAGCGTTCAGGAATAACAGTGTTTATTATGTACAGTGCTCCAAGGTAAATACAAGTAAACAGTAATTGTGCTCGACGAAACTCAGGACGGGCCTGGTGTGGGACAGGAACGGTCCTGGGGTTGTGAGAGAGAGAGAGGTTAGTGACAGTTGGAGAAACCAGCTGCGGCGTGCGGGGATCGTGCTCGCTTAACTCACGGTTTCGTGAATGACGTCCGGGTTTGAGGAGAGATCCGAGAATGCTGCCGCAGGGGTGGTGAGCCAAGCTGTCGTTGTTCCGTGTGTGAGATCCGGGTCCGGGTGCTGAATGCGCAGACGTGACTGCGACAGGGGTGACAGCAGAACGGTGACCGGGAAGGTGTGGACCAGAGGAAGCCAGAGACAGACAGGGAGCCAGAGGGAGAGAGCTGGTCGCGTAGCACCGCAACGGAGCTCTAGTACGTTCCTGTGTTGAGCCAATCCTCACTATGAGCGGTTCGATATCCACGCTGGAGGTTACGCTGTCAGGAGAGGAGCTCCAGGACAGCAGGCACGTAAAGTAGCGGAACAAACTGGCGTCTGTCTCTTGTTCCTCCTCTGCCTAAGTACCCAGCTCTCCTGAGCTGGGTAACGATCCACACCTGTCATCAATGATCCTCTGCTGCCACGCCCTGTAAGACAATTAGTTCCACTCACCACCACCAGCAGCAGAGATCCTCACAGATGATTAGATCTGGACAGCAGCTTCTCATCTGAGACTCAAGCTGCTTCAAACTGAAAAATTTTGTCCACAAACACCAATGAATGAATACTAAAAACTCCATATCCTGTTAAAAATTCAATATTAGCTTTTTTGTTTTTAGCTTAAACTGACCTGAGAGGGACTCAACCCCCCCCCAACATCATTGCAGATATTTCTAATGCTGCCATGAGAGTGAAGTTAAATGTTTGAAATTGAAAGAATTATAAAATCTGATTTCAGTTTTTGGAATTGTAACTATTTATTTAGACTTCTGATTTTGTATCAACCATAAGCGGACCAGTGGGAGACTAAATACACTTTTATTTGTTTACAATATGTTGATATTGATTTATCACCAGATCTCTAGGACTATAAACCCACTTAGTACATTCTATCACTGTCTGCTTCAATGTCAACCTGTTTTCAACATTACCTGCATGAAAACTCACTGGGTTGGTGGTTCTGAATGCAGCTTTAGTTCTTCTTGAATCTGGCCAGTCAAATTGTGAACAAGCCTGACAGTCAGAGTCTGACCTGACACACAGGCAGAAGAGTCGAGCTTTCTAATTATCTGTTAGTTGAACGGCGCCGCAGGCCATCACAGCACCAGATCACAACTACTGCCGGGCAGCCGCGCAGCTTCATTTTAAACCATTAAATCTTGTTGTCCATGATGCACGAGAGGAGCTGGGAGAGCACACAGGAGCTGTCAGCGACTGTGTTCTCGTGTCTGATTTCACCGTCAGCGGGAGAGACGTCAGAGGGTCTGAGTCACAGTACAGAGGTGCGGTGACCTTTTCTCAGCGATGGAAAAAGATGAATGAATCTCATGTAATAGTAGCGCAGAGCAGCATGTTCCAGCATGCCCTTCATTCATAATTAGATACTGTATGCAGACTGTACCTCAGAACTGAGGCCAGGTGAACTGGATCAGGATGTGTGACTCTACAATTTGTGGCTCAAGAGTGTGTAATCAACACATCTTTTAATTACAGAACCCACTGCTGAAGGTAATTTTCTTCCCTGCGACATACAATTACATGCA
>SSNP01000649.1:0-12521 GCA_006937955.1 Pachypanchax playfairii
CTCCAGGGACCGCCCTGGCGGGGATTTTGAAAACAATATTCGGGCTTAGGGTTAGCTTTGGGGCTGTATAACCAGCTTTCATGGGTCCCTGGAGCTCCAGAGCAGGAGGGGAGAACATCCACCTCCATGCCCAGGAGACAGCACCCCAAACGGGGTAAAAATCCTGCCAGGGCGGTGCCTGGAGCTCCAGAGCAGGAGGGGAGAACATCCATCTCCATGCCCAGGAGATAGCAGCTCAAACGGGGTAAAAATCCTGCCCTCTAAACATAGTTTTAAGACCTGCTTTCCTTGCTTGCTCAACCTTTGGCCATACCGCTCTCCGAGCCTCCCTGTCTTCCTTCGTGAGATCTTCCGCGAAGCGGATGTTGAGCTCCTTGCAGACCGAGTGCTGTTTGGAGGAGCGCCAAAGTTCATCTCTGAAGTGTCTTCCAGTAAACTGCAGGATAATCTGTCGAGGACGGTCGCCATTATGTGGACCCAGACGATGGACAGAGTCTATGATGTCCATATTGTCCTTCCAATGTGGGACAATTTTGGTGACGATGTCCTTGGTGATCTGACGCGTGTTTTCTGGTTTTTCTTCCTTCAGGCCGTTTATTCTCAGATTCCATCTTCTCTTGTATCTCTCCAGCTCTGCAGTTCTCAGCTCCAGCTCCACGTTTTTCTTCTTGAGTTGTTTCACTTCTGTTCCCAGCTCTTGTATATTTTCTTTGCATTCTCTGATTTCAGCGGAATTAAATTCAACAGCTTTTGCAATGTTGGCAACTGTGAGTGTGTTTTGTTTCCGTTCTTTTTTGAAGTCCTCCATCATGTTTTGAAGTGTCCCGATTGCAGCCAGGATAGCAGCGTTTGAATCACCTTTGGTTTGGGCTTCTGCAGACGTGTTTTCCTCTCCTCTTTGATTTTTTTTGTGAAGTTGGTGGTTTAGCAGGTGATGTTAGGCCGTTTTTTGTGCCTTTGGCGTTTGTCTCCATCAACTCTTGATTACAGTAATCGTGTTGCAGGAGAGCACGAGCTTTAGCTTTAACATTGTTAAGTGAATTGGCCATGTTGACTTTTGTATTATCAAGGTCCCGGATTACTTACTGGAAGTTGAGCAACTTGAGCTTGACTGGTGTTGTTTCTCTGGGGAGAAACGAGTTTTTTTTTTGTGAGTTTTGAGTCCGTATTATTATCTTGAAGGTTTTGCCACCCGGAGCAGTTTACAGCCCATCCGCCCCGTCCGCCATCTTGCCCGCGTGTTCATGCAGCTTCTAATAGTTCCAAACAGTCCCCGCTGCTGCATTAACTGCAGTTCATTTTCGGTGTTTCGTAGGGATTTTCTCCGGTAAGTTGATGAAATGTCATCATTTTTTGCATTGTAAAGCGCTAGCTAACCGCTTCGTACCAAAATAAGTCAACGTTGATATTTTATGTTGCCAGTTTTAGCTAGATGACTTTTAATGAGCTAATTGTGTGCAGCTTGTTGATTGTGAGCAGGAGGGGTTAAGACAAGCTTGACGAGCTGTACACGGGTTTATTTCAGTTTTTTTAATTCTACTTTTTAAAAATATTCACCACAGTTTGAAATAGGCTGTAAACTTTTTATATTATTAGTTTTATTTGGGATATTTTTTGTACAATTAGTTGCTGGTTGTTGTATGAAAACTAACTTTAATGCATCAGAATTGTAGAGACTAATAATAAAGAAAAATGTGATTGTAAAGACAAATAATTATTTAATATTTTTCTGGTCATCATTTGTTTTTTGTGGAATTTCCACTGAAATGGTAAGCCACCACTTGCTTCCATCTTGTACTTCCAGCCAACATAAAAACACATGCGTGTGTTGCTGCTCCTGAATGGCCAGGCATCGTCACATCCCCAAAGAGCTTTCCTGTTCCGAGGTGGAGCTCCATGTCTGGAGTGATTGTCATCTCATCCACAGTAAGCACACACTCTCTTTCCATCTGTCAGATTGTTAACCTTCAAACTGAGCATGTCAAAAACCTCTCCTAACACACCTGGTTCCAGCTTAATGGGTTGCATTTGTCTTTGCAGGGTTCTAACATCAGGCAGAGGGATGTTCATGTCCTGGAGAAACCTGTAGCCTGTTGAACTGAAAAACGGAGTTGTATGGCCTTTTTTTATTGTATGTTTGTGTTCTTTTTGACTTTCTATTTTCTCCCTTAGGTTTTTTAGCTCGGTTCCCTGGTTGCATAGCCTGTTCCATACTCCTCCTGGCTCTGACGCTGGCTCCTCGTGGGTTCCTGGGATGTCCCTCTCTTTTTATACCATCTCATGTCCCCCCTCACTTTCCCTTATCTCATTTGCCTCACTGCTGTTGCTTCTTTCCTCATTCTCTGAAATTACAATGGCCCTGTTAGAAAAAAGAATAATTCTTCAATAGAATAAATACGAATGTCTAATATTTCAAAAGGTTCGTACCACAGTTTACTTTAGTACAGTGTGTGGTCACTGGTCAGTGGAAGTTTTGCTGTACTTCTCACTGTGGGATCCTTCCTCCGCCTTGGTTCAGGGAGATGAACAAACAGGGTTGGAACAGCATCAGCCCTAAGTCTCGCCTTGCTTAGTCTTATTAAACTGTCCCTCCTCAAAATGTGCCTGAGTAGTGTATTAGTTTATTTCCTGCCACATTTAACAGTTTAATTGCAGCCTTGTGCAGTTGGGAGCAAAACATGTAGAGCCTTGATTGAAAACATTTGAGAGTGCACATTAAACTTACTGCACACAGCTTTTTGTTACTGTGATCTCTGGTCATGGTGAGGTTGCTCCTGCTGACTTGAGCCAACCATTTTCTTCTTCTCTCTGCGTCCTTGGGGAAGCCATACATTCTGATTCCTCTCTCAGGCCGATTGCTACATCTATATGCAGCGCAGCCAACCATGGTAAGATAATCAACCTATAAAAGGTATTATTAAAATAAAATTTTTGTACATATTGAATATTGAACAAAACCAAAAATATAGAGATGTAAAAATACATTTTAAAATTGTATCCAACCCTAAAATTTGTTATTTCAATTTTTAACCCACTGACTGAAATTTTATTTGAATACAAGACAAGAAACAAAAACTATTCAAAGAAAGAAAGTTATTCAAAAGAGTTTCATTAGGTCTTGAGCGCAATGCTCAAATTTGTTGAGATTCAGCTTATTGGTGCATATGTAATACCTAAACAGGATGTTGGTAAAAATGCTTTATTAAAAATGCTATTATACATGTTGTACAAGTTTGGTTATTTATTTTTTCACAATTAATACACATATTTTTTTATCTACTGTGTTTTACCATACAGTTTATTGAAATTTTCTTTTCAATCAATGAGTGACAGAAGCCTGATAAACTGGGTTATAGATGCATGTACTGTGTTCACATAAAAATATAAAGTAATAATTGTAAAATGTATTCTACTGAACTTAACAGGTCATCATTCAAAGCATAAACAGCTACATATTTTCTTCAAGGTAAGCTGGAGTAGAGATGTTGCATTATCATTCTAAATTTCAGAAAACCGCTTTAAATTGGGTATTACAACTCGAGTTTAGGGCTTCTTGTAGGACAGAAAGTTATTAAATATGCTTATATTGAGCAGTGTGTTGCATTACTACATCAGATATATTGCTATAATATATTACAGTACGATATGTGGTCTAAATGTATTCTACAATGTGTTAGGACTCTCGTATTCCTCTAAAATGTAGAACAGTGACGAGTGTCTGTCTTCCTAGAAATGCTCGGATAAAATAAAAAATAAGTAGGCTACTCAGTGAAGGAATTAGGACACATTATTATTCAATAATTACCAAAAATCGCCAGGGGAAATGTGACAATATTCTATTTTTGTGATCTGTCCCGCCATACGCCGTTCAAACTGACTTACGGCGCTGGGATGTTTGGAACCAATGAGTTTATATTAGTTTGGAACTATTGAGAGCTCCATGAACCACGTGACCGCGAGTCGGCGAGTTCAAAGCGTGTCGTAACTCTCTCTTTAAACACCTCTGGACTGGACGCGTTCTGGAGATCGATGCTGGTTTGCGCATGCGCAGAACGTGACCAAACATCAAAGGCGCTTGTATCACCGTATCTCGGCTGCATATAATCTTCTGATTAGAAAAGTTTTGGCATTTTAGCTAAGCATAGCTTCAGAAAAGAATTAACTGTTTAAAATGGCAACGAAAAATTATCCTAACTCTAAAAAAACTCCTGGATGTTACGAAGGTTTGATCGTCCGGAATGGAGACGAAAAGTACAAGATCGTGAAATTTATAAGGTATGGAAAATATGGACACATTGCAGAGTGCAAAGTTAAAAGTACAGGACAAACTGTAATTATGAAATTTAGTAAAGATAAGTACTACAATTTCATTACGAGAGAATTAGATGCATTGATTTTACTCAAAAAACTCAACGCTGACGAGGAAAACATAATAAGATACATTGAAAGTTTTAGATGTAAGAACTTAATTTGCTTTGCTTTTGAAAAAATGGACATCAACATGTTTGATTTTATGCAGAGACGACAGTTTGAACCTCTGAGAGTTTCTGAAATCAGAATAATTGCTCAACAAATGTTGATATCTCTCAGGGCACTTAAGAGCATTGGCTTAATTCATTCAGATATAAGGCCACAAAATATCCTACTAGTTAACCATGAATCACAACCTTTTAAGGTAAAGCTGGCTGGTTTTGGATCTGCTTGTACAACAGTTGAAATACCAAACATGGACATTCCTCCTCCTCAGTCATGTGGTTACAGTGGACCTGAAATATTTCTGGATCTTCAACGCGGTGAAAAAATGGATATCTGGGCTCTGGCGTGTACTTTAGCATTTTTGTTCCTTGGCAGAGATTTATATCCATCGCACTGTAAATACAGCTACATCCATCAGATTTTGAACCTGAATGGGCAGCCTAAAAACGCTCAGCTGGATGAGAGTGGGCTTACAAGACGCTTTTTTACATTGGACCAACGTCAGGCTGAACACACCTGGAGGCTTAAAACACCACAAGAATACACAGATGGAACAGGAAATAGAATTAAGGACGACAATGCTGTGATTCATATCAATTCTTGGGATGACTTGGCAAAATGTGGACCAAAAACAGAGAATCCCAGCGACATTAAAGATGTTATGGCATTCATAGACCTCCTTAAAAAAATGCTAGCGGTGGATCCAGCAGACCGCATTACCCCAGAGGATGCCTTAAAACACAGTTTTTTTACACTGGACAATCTAAACAATGCCAGTGATAAACCAAATGAGACAACAGTGTGCCAACCCAGGGAAGATATTACTAATAAACCTGCCTGCAGTGTTGAAACCAGCTCACCTCCAAGTCCTAGTAAAAAGCAGAATACTTTTACAAAATTGGGTGACCAGAGCTTTACTCTAGAGAAAGCATCTGCGATTGGACAATTGGGAACAACACAAGAGGGTCTAGCTAGTAAAAGAAAAAAGTTGAAATTAAGGAAAGACTCCATTGTCACAAGTGAATCAGGAGTTTATCTCGTCAAAAAATGCCTGGGGTATGGAGGTTGTGGAAAGGTTTACCAGTGCATCAGGCAGGAAACAGGTGAAGTTGTAGCATTAAAAATTTCACTATCTGTAGATGAGTATGTGGCTAGAAATGAAATTAGGAAATTAAATCAGCTTCAGAAATTAGATGCTGATCAAAGCAACATCATCAAGGTTATTGATTATTTTAGGTACCAGAACCACATTTGCATAGTCTTTGAAATTTTGGATGTGAGTTTGCAAGATGTACTTGATAAAGGAGTGCGTCTACGTTTATCTGAAATTCGTGTGCTTGCTCATCAAATGTTGCTGGCTCTCAGTGCACTTAAGAAAATAGGTTTAACTCATTGTGACATAAAACCAGATAATATAATGTTGTGTAATCAAAAGTCACAGCCATTCAAAGCAAAGCTTATTGATTTCGGTGTTGCTCTTACACATCAAGAATTATCAGAGTATGATGACATTCAGGTGAGTTTATACAGGGCTCCCGAAGTTTCCCTGGGTCTTCCACTCACTGAAAGTGTTGACATCTGGGCTCTCGCCTGCACGTTGGTTGGCTTGTTTATTGGGAATGATTTTTTAGATTATGTGGAGTATCATAACATCCAATTTTATTTTAGGGCACTGGCACCATCTACTGGTATGAATATACCAGATGGAAAGAGCACACAAAGGTTCTTTAAACCTGACGAGTCTGAATCAATGTGGAGGTTGAAAACCCCAGCTGAATACAGACTTCCAGAAGAGGATTATTATTTACCATCTGATAGCCCTTTAAGGAAAATCAACTCTCTAGATGACTTAAAAGTATTCCAACCAGATATTAAGGATGCGGATGAACTTAAAGACCTGGAAGCATTTATTGACCTCATGAAGAAAATGCTAACCATCCTTCCAGAAGACCGGATCACCGCAGATGAAGCTCTCAATCATGAGTTCATCACTATGGAGCACCTATCCAATGCCATTAACAGCCCGTATGTGACCTCAGCACTTGAAATGAAGGCAGCATGTGGACTTACAGAGGCAGACACTGGTATTTCAATAAAAACACCTCCTGGTCCAAGTATGATGGCAGTTCTCAACATTAAATCAGATCCTGATGATGAGTCTGCGGAAGAAACTGACTCAGACGAGGATGACACTGACTCGGACACTGAATCAGACTCAGAGGACACTGACTCAGAGGATACTGACTCAGACAAGGATGACACTGATTCAAAGGAGGTTAATATGGATCAACATTCCCAAACGCTAAAGTTCCAGGTAATGTTAAACAATTTTAAAAAGGCACAAGTTACCAGAGACTGTGAATCTGAGCAGAGTACATCAGGCGTAGGGGAGTCCGACCCAGATGAAAATTTCCGAAAGCAGAAGTTCCAGGAAATGTTAAACAATTTAAAAAAGTCACTAATTACCGCAGACTGTAAATATAAGGAAAGTACATCAGACATAGACTCAGAAGGGGAGTCCGACCCAGATGAAAATTTCCGAAAGCAGAATGTCCAGGAAATGTCAAAAAAAGACAGCGCAGTAATATATTTTCAAGCAAAAGAAAAATCTCCTATCACAAACATAGCGTCCCAAAAGAAGGATTTAGTAGAGAATCAGCAAAAGAGAGACAGAACAGCACAGATGGCATCAAAAACTAAGACATCCACTAAGAAGACTGCACATGCTTTCATTAATAAAAAACAGCCAGCCACATGCACAGAGAAAGCCCTTTCCTGCCATAAAGCTAGTCCATTAGGACCTAAAAAGGTTCAAACTAAGAAGAACATTTTCCAAAGAATTAGGGATTTCTTTGTAAAAAAGATCATTTGAAATACATCCTAAAGGAATGTGTATGATGGGTTATGGTTAGGGTTAGTCATGTGTATGATGTTTTCAGCACCACAACCACTGCTGAAGTTTGCATGTTCTCCCAGTGTATATTTGTTTTTTTCTCCGGGTGCTCCGGTTTTTTTCCAATGGATTAAAAAAATACCTGCTTGGTGACTTTAGCAAGATTTGCTGATATGTACACCTCGACGTGTAAATGGTTTCTGGCCTTCTGGGATGTGGAATGCAAAGGTGTCATACATTATATTCCAGCTTACTCCAAGGCTGCGCTGAACTGGCAACTCATTGAATGAGAGGTTGACATCTATAAATTTGTCAGCTCTTTGTTCTGCAGGAAATGCCTGCATCACTTCTGCGCTGTTTGAAGCTATCTTGTGTAGCTTGATATTTGCTGCAGCCAGAATTTGCATGTTCTCCCAGTGCATATTTGTTTTTTTCTCCGGGTGCTCCGGTTTTTTTCCCATGGATAAAGAAAATACCTGCTTGGTAGAGCTGGGCGATATAAGATTTTTTCATATCACGATATGTTTTTTTCATTTCAGGCGATAACGATATATATCACGATATAAGCCAAATAACTATATTTGTAATATTTTTTGTGCCGTTGCTCACAAGTAAAATGTGAAATAATCAGCAGCTTGTTTTGATTTAGACATTTATTTCCCATAATAAGTTTCAGATAAATAAAGGCAAATATTGCAAACTACAAAAAAGGTAGCCGCTACGTCGCTATGTCTCTTAGCTTTTTTGTCATATGGTAAGATGCTGGAGAAAGCCGACTCAATTGACTGTTGCTGCGTCGCAGGGATTCCCCTGGTCGTTTTCAATGACGAATTAGCGCTTTCAGTCAAAGATTGAGTATGCTCTAGTGGGTGGCACTGCTTCAGGTGATAACAAAGGTTTGTTGTATTTCCAGACTTTGTGTGAACATGCTTTCGGCACAATTTACAGTGCGCGCTACTCTGTTTTTGTCAGACTTCAAATAGCCAAAATACCTCCACACTACGGAACTTCTCTGGCCCTTCGTTTCAACAATCTCTCCGGCATTGGAACCGTCATCTGTGTTCTCTTCGGTAACGTGGTCACCCAAACTCTCGGTTGATTTTTCTCTAGTAGGCACACTCGTTTAATCCATTACCCGGGCTGCACGGCTATCGAATGTCAGGAGCGACAAAATGTAATAATTAAATAAATCATTGAATAATAATAATTAAAATGTCATTAATTTATTAAAATTTGAAATAAATATATAAATATTTATTTTACAAAAAGAAATAATTCACTATTTAATTAATTAATGGTGTATTTAATTATTTTATGGTGTATTTAATTAATTCATGGTCTCCGTAGCTGCTCCCAATGAATTTATTTTACCTGTCAGTCTCACCCATCAAACTCAGTGGGCGGGACTAACACTGATCTAGTCTCTGATTGGTCTGAAGCCTCGGCAGCTCCGGTGGTAAAATGGAGGAACTACGTGAGGTTTCTGATGAGTTTATGGTGAAGAAAATGTAGAATTTGTCTTAAAAAAGCAGGAGCTGCTCAGAGTTAAGAATTGGTTAGAAAAACAGAAGAGTTTTTGAAGTTGTCTTAGTTTTTCAGTGTTAATCTGTGAGCGACTTTGATCAAAGAAAAAAATACGAATTTAGAAGAACCTGTGCAGAGTTTTTTTTTGTTTTTTTTTAATCAAACTTTATTGAAATTACAGAAAAATATACAATTTACACTCTTCATTTTACATTGACCTTTACAAATATTTGTGCCACAAAATACTGTTCAGAAAAAATGAAATAAACACAGTCAAAAGAAAAAAAACAATAATAAAACAGAACAAACATCTTGTAAAGGGGATTCAAATAGCATATTAGCTGTTCAATACATTGGGAAAACTCTTCAAGTAATCATATAATTTTTGTGTTTTCAAATCGGAAATAGATTTTAGGGATTTCAAATATAATTTAAATTCATTCAGGAAGAAAATACATTTGGGGGATGACTTAAGAATTCTATTTTTGTGAATAAAAAATTTTGCTAAAACGAGGATAATATTGCAGTAGAGTTCATCATCTTTATTTTGAAGGATCATACCAAAAGTGACATCATCTCTAGAGAAAACAGGTGGGAATAAAATAATTTTTTGTTTAATCCACTTGTGGATGTTAATCCAGAATGTTTGTACTAGATTACACGAGAAGAATACATGGTCCGTGGTTTCAATTTCATTTTCACAGAACGTGCATAAATTATCATTGATATTAAAACGTAGTCTGAGTAGCTCTTTAGAGGGATAAATGTTGTTCATAATTTTAAAGTGAGTTTCTTTCATTTTAGGGGGGATAGGAAATTTTAGGTACATTGTTCTTAGTTTATTAATTGATTTATTATCAAATTTATGTAGGATATCGTTTTTGTTTTGCCTCCCGGGAAATAATGTTTCTGTGAGGCAGCTTCTTATAAATAGATTGTTACATCTTTTGTCCAAAATTAGAGTCCCTTGTATTGACAACGGGCTCTGTTGTGGTGTTATAGGATGATGGGCCAATATATTTTTGTCAAAAAAATGAATACATGAGGAAGTGCTTTTTGTAGTTTAATAAAGTCTGATTTGGAAGGGTTAAATTTATGTTTAGTGCAGAATTGTTGATAATCTAAAATGTTACCATTGGCATCCATCAAGTTAATCACAGACCATATATTTCTCTCATACCAATCCGGATAGAATAATGACTTATTCTTGTACAAAACATATCTGTTATTCCAAATCATAGTAGTGTGAGGTGAAAAGTTGTGCACATATAGCATTTTCCAATATAATAATATTTGTTTGTGAAACTCTGATAATAATATCGGTAATTTGTCTATGCTAAAGTCTGCCGTGAGAAGACATTTTAAAACCTCCAATCTTATTGAATAGGGAAGTAGGGACACAGTACCAAAACGAGTTACTATGTTTGATCCAGGATTTAAGCCAATTGATTTTTAAAGTTCCATTGAGGCATTCAAAATCAATAGAACCTGTGCTGAGTTTCGGTCAACATGGTACGATGACCAGGACCAGTATCAGGACCAGTACGAGGCCTGAGACCAGGACCAGATGTTACTTGAGTACGTGCTCTGTGGATTAATCTGATTTTTGGTGTCGGACCATCCGGTGGAGAATGACAGAATTCTGTCTAAGGTATATTTATTGTAATTTCAACACTTATTACAAGGTGGATTCAAGATTTTAAACTGTATTGACATTCGTTTTTATTTGTTCAGAAATACAGACCTTCCTGAGTGTCCTATGAAGACTTGAACCAGATCCAGGATCCTAATTCTGGCTACAAGTGGTTTCTGGAAGCACAACCTGTCCGTGTTCCTGGTAACTTTAATTATTACCTATAACATGTATCTTTATAAAATAATCCGACTTTTATTGATCACTGAATTATTGTTTTTGCTGCATTTCATCATTTCCTTTTATTACTGCCTGATTTAATCATATTCATGTTGTTCAAGTCAAAGTTTTTCCTGTTTAATTGTTGTGTTCCTCACTGAAATCCACCATTTTATCTATTTACATCCACACACGAGTCAATGCAGAGAGAGATTTTAATGAGACGTCTGCAGCTGCACGTGTTAAAAAAGATGTATGTATAAACTCAAATCAAAGGTGATAATTCTACATATTGTGAGGTTTAGTTACAAATCAAACCATCTCAGAAACCCTGTGACGTCATGTTCACATGAATTGTTACTAAAATCTATTCAATACTTCTTTATTTAGATGTCTGAAGACTGTGATTGACTGGAATGGACCGAGCGATCATCATCATCATTATCATCATCATCATCATCCAGGCATCATCCAGAGGTCCAGCTGTCACACTCAGATGAAGAAGTTTCCTTCTGCCACATTCAGGAGACTCTTTATCTGATGCTGTTGGACTCAGAGACTGTGGAAGGATTGTAAATAGTCCTGGAATACTCGTATCAAACAAAGATCTTTTATATACGATCCTAGCAAAAAGAAAAACTTAATGCTTCTTTATTTTTAAACATTTTTGTGTGAACAATTTGTTTAACACGGATGCTTGTTTGGGAAATTGTATTTACATTTAAACTGATAAGTTTTGATTATGAATGTGGTCAAAAACAATGAATGAATGTTAAAATGTGTCTGAACAAAAACTCTGTTATTAAATGTTTAAACATGTCCAGATCCTGTGTGAGCTGATTATTACTGAAAGGTTTTGCTCTAAATCCTTGTAGGTTTTGAACCTGGCTGGAAGGTCCAACACAGGTAGATCAGGGTTCTGCAACCTGCTGTTCCAGGACCACATGCGGCACTTCAGACACTCTGAACTGGCTCATTTTAGCTTTGACTAAAATAATAATGAACCTGAATAACAGGAACATGTTTGCCCCTTTAACATGGAATTTCTGCAGAATCACACTAATCAACGAACCAGACCTGAACAAACAGACGTGAGTTTAACTGAAATGTCTGTAAAATGCAGTGATCAGCTGAACTTTGATCTAAATCTTTCTGAGCTGCAGTCAGTCGGACTCTCCTGATCCACAAACCAACATGTTACATCAAACTGGAGACTAATTACATTTAACAGCTGATTTGATGTTTCAGTGTGTTCAGTTGGATTAAACAGATTCTTCATAAAACAGAAAGAAACTGATAAATGATCTGAGATACTTTAACAAAGTAAAACTTGTTTCATTTTGTGAACATTTCAGTAATAACTACCTCCATCCAACCAGTTTTATAACAGCTTGTTCCTGGTGGAGGCTGGTGTTTATCTCCTGCAGCAGGAACAACAATCTGTTTGTTTAAAAACATAAAGGTGGAACTTCAAGTTACACACTTATAGTTAAACTGTTTTATTTTCATTTTGAGGGTCAAAGTGACTTTTTGGCTCTTTATAAATGAAATGTATTAGTAGTAATGAGAAAATGGCCGTATTAGTCAAAAAGGTTGCAAATCCCTGATGCAGAAGTCAGGTAGCTTCCTCCAGAAACCTCCCTGAGTTCAACAAGAAGGTCTGTAAGCAGAATGTTTGGAACTTTGTCAGCCAAACAACAGGTGTGAGTGACTTCAGTCAAAAGTCAGACAAGCTAAGCAAAATTATTTATCACATATTATTTCATCCAATTGTCA
>SSNP01000065.1:4059-98135 GCA_006937955.1 Pachypanchax playfairii
TGTGTGTGTGTGTGTGTGTGTGTGTGTGTGTGTTCTTGTATTTCTGACCTCCTGGGGACCTGTTTCCTGACTTTTACTATCTTTCTGGGGTCCGAGGGTTCTTGTGGGGACCGAAGCCTGGTCCTCATAAGGGGGACTCCCCTTTTTAGGGTTAGGGGTTAGGTTTATAGGTATGGTGTGAATAGAGTTTTAGTTAGTCTTAGGGTTAGTTATAGATCAGTAATGGTTAAGGTTAGGAAAAGGGTTTGGGTTAGGTATAAATCTAGTTACTAAAATCAATGGAAGTCAATGGATGGTCCCCATAAGGATAACAAAACACACTTGTGTGTGTGTGTGTGTGCGCGTGTTTGTGTGTGTGATCAGGTTACAGGATGGGTAAGGGGACTCCTCTTTGTCCGGGTTGATAATTTTAGACAGACAGCCACTAAAACTTTCAGCAGCAGGGAGTCAGATGTTTGTGCAACCTTTTCCACTGAGAGATGTGTGTTTGTTTAATCCAGTCATTTTTTATTTACTACAGAATCTTCTGCATATTCAACTCTGCTGGTCACTTCAGGACGTTCCCTGAGCTCTACAGGTTCTCTTTTCTGCTGTGTTCTACACAAATGTTTCCAGAACACATGCAAACTTCCAATATGTAGATTGTTTTTATATTTTCTGAGGATTAAGATTTAAAAATGGCATGAAATAGCAGTTTAATGAGGATGAGAGCACTGAGAGCTTTTTATAGTCCAGATGATGCGAGGAGGATGATGAGGACTGGCATCTTCTTCAGATTGTGGATGTTGATTAAGACAGAAAAAAATAAAAGAGAAAATGACAAACATGTTCTTTGAAAAGATTTTATTTATTTACACCATTTTATCTTTTAAATTGTTACTGAACAATTTACCTTTGGGATTTCAGATGTGTTTTTTCAGACTTGAGCTGCTTTTTCAGTCTCTTTTACTCTGTAAAATTCCGACAACATTTGGTTTCTTGGCAGCAAATTCCACAGAAGTGGGGTGGTTTTGCACTGATCTGTAGATGAAATAATAAAAAGAGAAACAGAAAATATGGAAAATTTAGATTCTGAAAGATGGAGTAAGAGATGCTTGCTGAGTCATCCATCCATCCACTGACAGAACAGATCAGCTGAGTCTTTTCTTGTCACCGTGAAGTGCCGCTGGCAGTTTCTCCTCCAAGCTGTTCCCCCAAAATCTGCAGCTGAGCTAGAATAATATCAATAATTAATTTATAAACGAAATCACACTGAACTCTAGCGCTCACATTTATTCTACACGAGCTGTCTGAGCATGACACTGCAGATTTTTGCATTATTATTAAAGACTTTCTTTTCTCTTTTTCTTATTTCAGGAAAGCGATTTCTCGTTCAGGCCTCCATTACCTCGGTCCGCCTCAGGCGATGCTCCCTCCTGCGTCCAACGGCCCCAACAAGGAGCTGCGTACCTGTGTGGACTGGACGGTCAGACATGCAAACACACTTACATTATGTGCAGACAGTTTTTATGTTTGTTCAGTGTTAGAAAACTCAGAGTACGTGTTGAAAAACACTTCTTTGTAAAAGTTGCTCTCTATTGTCTGAGTCACTCAGTGACATTTGAATTTTTAATGAAACAGATTTATTTGCAGACTTTTTTTTCAACAGCCATATGTTTCTGTGGAAAAGACACGCTGTAATTTTCACCTCTTTTTTTATGATTATTGCAACTCTGTCTCTGTAGCGTGGGAGAAAAAGTTTTATGTGTCACGGCGTCTCCAGATACGGCTTCTTTCAGGGTCTGTTTTACAGAAATAAATTGATTTTATTTACAAAATGTGAATTACGAAACTGAAAAGCTGCTTTAAAGTGTTGCTGCTGTGCTGAGGAAAATGTCAAGAGGGACAGGAAGTCTTCAACAATAATACATTACAGTCAAGAAACATGCCACAAAACTTTACTTGGCATTTTTATTTCCACTGAATGTCATTTGACGTCTTTTCTTACAAAGACAAACAAATCAAAACCTGGACATGCTGTGACTCTGCAGAAGCAGGTTTTTAACTGGAAAACAGCCTCAGAAATACTTAAATTCAAACAAAATGTGTTGCACTAAATAATTATGCTGTAAAAGAGTTATTTATTTATTATTGATGAACTGTAAATACAATGTCATTTATTATTAAAGTGTTAAGTAGACATGAGTTTTCCCTTCTGGGCTTTCTGTGGGGACACTTCCACCATGTCATCATTAACCTTTAAATCTCTGCATGACACACACACACACACACACACACACACACACACACCCACAAGTGTGTTTTGGTATCCTTATGGGGACCGTCCATTGACTTCCATTGATTTTAGTAACTAGACTTATACCTAACCCAAACCCTTTTCCTAACCTTAACCATTACTGATCTATAACTAACCCTAAGACTAACTAAAACTCTATTCACACCATACCTATAAACCTAACCCCTGACCCTAAAAAGGGGAGTCCCCCTCATGGGGACCAGGCTTCGGTCCCCACAAGAACCCTCGGACCCCAGAAAGATAGTAAAAGTCAGGAAACTGGTCCCCAGGAGGTCAGAAAAATAAACCCACACACACACACACACACACACACACACACACACACACACGAGTGTGTTTTGGTATCCTTATGGGGACCGTCCATTGACTTCCATTGATTTTAGTAACTAGACTTATACCTAACCCAAACCCTTTTCCTAACCTTAACCATTACTGATCTATAACTAACCCTAAGACTAACTAAAACTCTATTCACACCATACCTATAAACCTAACCCCTGACCCTAAAAAGGGGAGTCCCCCCCATGGGGACCAGGCTTCGGTCCCCACAAGAACCCTCGGACCCCAGAAAGATAGTAAAAGTCAGGAAACGGGTCCCCAGGAGGTCAGAAACACACCCACACACACACACACACACACACACACACACACACACACACACACACACACACACACACAGACCTGAAGCTGTTAGATTGATAAGACTGAACGTCTTAGCAGGAGACGGGCCAGGATGACAGGAAGTAGGGGAAACACACTTCATGATTGTTTTAGTTTAATTTGTGGATAAATGTATTTTCCTGCTACACGTTTAACCAAAAAGTTGCCGACAGAGGTAATTTAATTTCAAACAGGTGTTTTTTAAAACAGGTAAACTCAACAGGTGATGTGGTCCATGAAGCTCCACAACATGGAGGTACAATTCTAAAATCTTTTACCAGTTTTACCAGAGCTGGTACCAGATCTGAGGTGGGTGGACCTTCACTCACATGAATCAGAGCTCCAGATGTTTGGTTCCAGATGCACGGGGTTCGTTTCTTCCACCGAACAGGAGAAGAACCCGGCTGAGTCCAGAAACCTGGTCCTGTGCTGGTTTGGATGGTTCCATGTCTGTGATTCAGGTTTTTCAGAGACATTGCAGGACTCTGCACACAGAGGGTGAAGGTACTGGACTGATTGAGGTCCTGATCCGTCCAGAACAAAGAATTCTGAAGAATTTGGAAACAAAACAATGACCTCACACTATTAGACACATAATACAAGTTTGCTGGAAGAAAAACTACCACCAGCACAATGTTACATGCATTAGTGTGTGTGTTCTATGTGCTGCATGTAGCTCCTGTAGTATTTTATCTCAGTGAAATCACACACCTACTCAGCAGCTACCATTATGTGCTTGACACACTTGTTGACTTTGATCTCTGTTCATGTTCATATGGTTGCAGTTTTCAGTGACTGTAAAATAATCAGTGAGACACACAGAAGGACGATGACGGCAGCTTATTGTATAATAATCCATCCCTGTGTTGTGTGACCCTGCAGGAGAACGCTGTGAACGGCGATCACCTGTGGATGGAGACGAGTTGTTCAGGAGAGCTGTGTTACCTGGGAGAGGACGCCTGTCTCCTGAAGACCGCCGTGAGTAAAAAAAACAGCACGTCTCTGTATCATGGAACCGAACTTGTTCTGACAGGTTTCTGGGTTTCAGTCTTTTGATTGGATCTTTTTGTTAAACTGATTTATTAATAATTCTAATCAATCAATTCTAACTGAATTCTACATAGAGAAAACTATCAAATTCAATTTATAAGCAGCTATTGATATTATAGCAAATAAACTGTGATTATTGATTTTCTTACAAACATTTTAAATGACATTTGCTGAGTTTTAAATCAAAATTGTTGTTTAATCTCAGATTATTCATCCGTCTGTATTCGGTTCCACTCAGCAGAGAAAAGCCATGATTGTGTTTACGCAGATAAAGAGACATCAGACAGTAAACAGAACCGTCTCTAGGGTCACGACATTATTTCTAGATTAAAAATAGAGATTGACAGCTCAGATAAACATCCTCATACAGACTGAATTTCCTCCTGACAGATAAAAATCTGTGGAGACAGGCGGGTCCAACACAGATCACCTGAAGTTCAGAGAAGAATTAGTTCCTTTTCTGTAACGATACAGAACGCAGCAGCTCTCAGGATTCACTGAATGAATAACCCACACTGTTTATTTAAACACTGTCCAGATGTGTTTATAGAAATGGTCTGATTTTCTTTGGCGTTTAGATGTTGAGTGATTCAGACATCTTGAGCAGTTGATCTGTTTTTGCCTTCCTTGTCTTTTTTCCCTGACTATTTTTTATGCTCAAATTTATATTTTATTCACATTTATAAGGTTTTTGGGAACAGATTTGGAAACTTACAAAACAACTGTTTTATAAAACTGGAGAAAAACAAAAGTTTTGATGAGGTTTGTTAATTTACAGCAGATAAATATTCAGATTTGCTTTAAGCTCTCAGTCATCAAGAGCTTAAAAACCCGTAAACAGTTTCCAGAGACTTCTCAGGCTGGAGATGTGACCCTCCATCGTTAGATGTCAAATTATTATTCATAATAATGAACCAGAGCACCAGTGCAGTTTAATTCACTGAAGGTTAATTTTATTTCACTTGTCAGGCTGTTTGATAACAGACTGTGTTTGATATGTTGAATCAACGTCCACCAGGCTTTCATATGTGGCTGTTCTTTATAACAGAAGAGATGACAACCTGCTTTTAGTCTTTATTCTAACACAAATATGAAATTGACTAAATCAAGAAGTAAAATTATTATTTATTTATTTAAAAGAATAAGAGGCATTTTGTAAAAGTGTTTTCAGTCACTGATTTTATATTTTGATCTGTTAAAAGTTTTCGTAGCTAAAGGTGAAAATCATCATGTCTGTGTTTCTGAGAGTTATAACCGGATCAAATAAAAACAGCTTTAATTAGGTGAAATGTCACATGATCTGATGAGTCCAGAGCTGGAACATCAAGAGAAGAAGAACAGTAGAAGAAACGACGTTTCCATCTTCAACCACGTCCTTGTTTTTAACAAGACGAAGATATTCAGCAGTTTGTTCTGAGAACGTTGGACCTGATCCATGAATAAAGTTTATTCTATGGAGCAGAAATAATGAAGCAATAATTTAAAACCCCAAACTTTTTTCTTTATTGGGTTATTAAATATCAGAATGTCAGAAATGTATTATGATGCAGGGTTTTACTGGGACACAGTGTGTGATGTTGTGTGTAAAATCATCAACTGTATTATTTTTACAGTATAATATTACTTTACAAACAACTAAACACATTTATTTAACAAAGCAAAAGTCAAAATACTCTGTGAGACAGTCTTGTTGAGTTTAAGTCACTTTAACGTGTCCCTCAGTCGTTTTATTTTCATTGTGTTTTTCTCCAGTTTAGTTGAGTTTGTGTGTCTTACGCTGCTGTTTTCGTTTTATCTTCTTTAAGAAGTCGGCCCCCAGAAAGAAATGTGCAGCTTGTAAGATCGTCGTACACACCGGCTGCATGGAGCAGCTAGAAAAGGTACAAACATGAACTCACGAGCTGTTCATCCTTTACGTCTGACAGTTATTTCTGTAAATTAGATTTCCTACAACCTTGTTCCTGTCAGATTCTGTTAACCCACATTAAAGCTTCAGGCAGACGCGTGAACGTTCTCTCTGTCTCTGTTAAGATTAACTTCAGATGTAAACCGACCTTCAGAGAGGGGGGATCCAGATGCCTCCGAGATGTGAGTGTTTCTGTGTGTCGGAGGCTGCGTGAATGTTTGT
This sequence comes from Pachypanchax playfairii, assembly GCA_006937955.1. Classification (NCBI taxonomy): domain Eukaryota; kingdom Metazoa; phylum Chordata; class Actinopteri; order Cyprinodontiformes; family Aplocheilidae; genus Pachypanchax; species Pachypanchax playfairii. The sequence continues at coordinate 10,194 of SSNP01000065.1, forward strand.
GTGGTTATAAACAGAAGGAATCATGGTTGTGTGTGATTATCTGACAGCAGAACATACTGAGACACCACTGGGTCCACAGACGGAGACAGGAAGGGAAATGTAAACAGTGTGGAAAGGTGAGTTTACTCAGATACAAGCAGAGATAGAATAATCACTCCTTAACCTTTATACTCACTCTGTTATCACTCTTATATCTGTGCCTTCAGAGTTTTCAACAGAAGTTCTTCCACAGTAAAGAAATCATCGCCATCAGTTGTTCCTGGTGTAAACAGGCTGTAAGTTTAATCATCACAAACAAACATTCCCAAATCAGTTTTATAAAAGAATAAAGTCCATTTACAGTTTAATAATGTTACTAATGTGTCCTGCAACAGGCTGCCCAGATTCTTTAGAAAGAACAAGTTCTGATCAGATCTAACAGTACAGTGTCATACCTCCAACTGATGAAGGGTCTGGTTAGTACCCATCAGTTTAGCTGTGTCATTAAAACCTCAACACAACGTGCTACTGACATGAGGCGGCTGCAGATTCAGCCCTGTAGCTCAGATCTGAGTGGAAACACAACAAACCGTGTCAGTGGTTCAGTGTAAAGGGATAGACTCAGAGTTTCCTGTATCTGTCAGATTAAAATGTTTCTGATCCAAAATGAACAACCAAAACTTTTTCATAACAGAATCAGAATTTATGAAACTGGATCGGTTCTCCTGATGCTTTAATTTTCCTTTATTCTCATCATCTCACTATAACTTTAAATGAACTGGTACATAAATAAATATTAGTGTTTAGATATCACAGAACCAATTTTTTGCTAAACAATCAGGTTTTACAGGTAAAAATACCTGGAATATGAAAATAATTGGAAAGTTACTGTATGATTTTCTTTCAGTTCCACAACAAGGTGACGTGTTTCATGCTGCACCAGATCGAGGAGCCGTGTTCACTGGGGGCCCATGCTGGAGTCATAGTCCCCCCCTCCTGGATCATCAAAGTCAGGAAACCACAGGTACACACACACACACACACACACACACCCACAAGTGTGTTTTGTTATCCTTATGGGGACCGTCCATTGACTTCCATTGATTTTAGTAACTAGATTTATACCTAACCCAAACCCTTTTACTAACCTTAACCATTACTGAACTATAACTAACCCTAAGACTAACTAAAACTCTATTCACACCATACCTATAAACCTAACCCCTAACCCTAACAAGGGGAGTCCCCCTCATGGGGACCAGGCTTCGGTCCCCACAAGAACCCTCAGACCCCAGAAAGATAGTAAAAGTCAGGAAACTGGTCCTCAGGAGGTCAGAAATACACACACACACACACACACACACACACACACACACACACACACACAGTTTAATAAAGTTCACCAGCTGTCACTTGGTGACGGTGATACAAAATGACTTCATTGGGTCTAAATTTGAAAGACGGTCTGTCAGCAGCTTCGTGTGTGTTTGATTTTAGATTTGATGTGATTTGAGCTGATGGATGTCTGATCCGTCTGAGGGCGCCGTTAACCCCCCCGACACACACACACACACACGCAACATAAAGATGTATCCCACAGTCACGTCACATGCTTCACTGCACTTCTAATCAGCATCACGGTGAACGTGGTGACAGTGAACTAACCACTGAACTCTGTCTGTATCACAGACGTCCCTGAAGAACTCAGCCAGGAGGAAAAAACGAACATCTTTCAAGAGAAGGACGAGCAAGAAAGGACTGGACGTGAGGGATTTCATTATGTTCTTTTATTGTTTCTACATTTATAACTGAAAACTATGGAACTACTTTAATGTCCAACATCAGCTGCTTAAACTGGTTTTAACACTTTATCCTCATTTACCAGAAATATGAAACAAGAAATATTCAAAACGTTCATGATAAGTTAAATGTTTGTACTTTCAAAGATAATTTTAAAACTGGAGATAATTTGATGGGTGAATTTTTACGTTTGTTTTCTTTATTTGTTTAGGACTCAAAATGGCGTCCGTTCATTTTAAAGCCCGTCCCTTCTCCTCTGATGAAACCCATCTTGGTTTTTGTTAATCCAAAGAGCGGAGGGAACCAGGTGAGTAAACCGCCTGCCTGGGATTTATCTGGGTCAGTTTGTTGTCTTAAAATAAGATTAAGTTTTTCATTTTAATCCCAAACGATAGTGTGAAGTATTTCTCATGAAGCTGGAAGTTAAAACTGGATAAACGGATTATGTTTACTTTATGATTCATCATCTTAACATTATCATTTTGACTGGTTGTAATTCCTGCAACTGAAAACAACAACGATGTGTTTTGGTTTCATGTTTTTATCTTCAGGGTGCAAAGCTGCTACAGATGTTCATGTGGATCTTAAACCCTCGACAAGTCTTTGACCTGTCACAAGGTGGACTACGAGAGGCGTGAGTAGTTCTGCTAACTTGGTTTCCTTCTTTGTGAGGAAAGATTCCATCTTTTTAATCCAGCTTTAGTCCTCAGCTTTTTTAATTAAATGCAACTTGACCTGATTGAACCCACAAATCTCAATCTGTTAAAGAATCTGTATTTATTCCTAATTATGCCTCATTCAGCTTGGTGCATGTTTCAGGTTGGAATTGTATCGCAAAGTGCCAAACCTGAGGATCCTCGCCTGTGGAGGAGACGGAACAGTAAGACTTTCATCTGCTCCTTTTCTTTTTAGAATAATTGTATTTTAAAAGCTTCTTGGTTTTGTTGTATCCTTGTCTGTAGGTGGGGTGGATCCTCTCGGCTCTCGATGAGCTGCAGATGAATCCCCAGCCTCCGGTCGCTGTGCTTCCTCTGGGAACAGGAAATGACCTCGCCAGGACGCTCAACTGGGGTGGGGTGAGTTTCCAGCCTCGACTTCTGCTGCAAGCCTGACAAAGTGACAAAACATAACAGTTTATCCTCTAACAGTCAGAGTGTGTTCAGGTAGTTGTTAACCAGCAGGTGAGTTTTATTGGGATTCAGAGAACGTTAAAAAAAACTGAATTTATCTCATTTTATGACATTTACAGTAACAAAAACCCTTGAAAGACTTTAAGAAAGTAGGAAGTTTCTTAACTTTAATCTTCTTTTTTTTTTTTTTGTATAATATGCTCAGATTTTTCTATCCTGTGAAAAGAAACTAGGTATTAACCTCTGAAACACCTCGGGGAGCTTCAGATCCACATTCCAGGATGTCTGAGCTCTCTTCCTGTCCATCTCATTCTTTAAGCCTTAACCTCAGTTTGACTTCCTATCAACAAACATGCCGCGCTCAGATGACAGTTATGGTTCATATTAGTTTCATTTCGCTCTTTTTTAATTTCAGAAACTGGAGGTTAATTCAGATATTTAATGACATTAATAAGAATCCAAACATAAAGATATGAAACACTTCAGGAAAACATCACAAGCATGAACACGTTCTGGGTTTAAAATAAACTAATTTTGCAGATTTATTATTTTTAATATTTTATCAGTTTAATTAAACTGTATTAAAGTCTGATTTTTCTGATTCTGTTTCTTGCTGATTAAATGACACGACTCTTTTAAAGCTGGAAACATTTTAATCAGTTTGACTGATTGTTCTAATTTTATCATATAACCTTTGACTCAGTGTTTTAGATCATATTTTAGTTTGGAGACATTTGAAAGAAGTTTGTTCTTTATTAAACAAACCGAATATTTCACCTGCTGCTTGGAAAAGCAACATTTGTGTTAATAACTGGAAGGTTTTTAATCAGTTTTATTTACTAAAATAAAAATAAAATTGAGCTGGTATTTATTTATTCTCTGTACTGAGTGTAATTAGATCCTTTGTTTTTATGATCTGATAACGCTGAGTGGAGGATTATTAATATAAACTTGTAAAGATGGGCTTCCTCTCCGTGTGTCTGCTGATGTCATGAGAACATCCAAACGACTTCCTCAGCTCAGAACGTGTTTCTGATGCGTACAGAGAGCGAGACGCTTTGAGAGGAGATTCAATTAAGTGACAGAATCTACCGTATGTGTTCTGTTCTGTTCATCCTCTCGAGTTTCTGACTGCCACAGTTCAAGAAATTACAAACACGTCATTTAGTAAATGAAATTTAATCGTTGTAATTTTAATACATTTACTCAAGATACATATTTCAGATGCAAAGGGATTTTATTTGGCCACAAATATCTGAAGCCTGTTGACGGTGTGTTGACATCACGTGTCTCGATGTGTTTTGAGTGCAGGGTTACACAGATGAACCGGTGTCCAAGGTTTTGTGTCATGTGGAGGACGGCTCGGTGGTGCAGCTCGACAGGTGGAACCTCCTGGTGGAGAAAAGTTTTGTCCAACCTGAGGAAGGCACGCAGAAGGTCCGACGTGTTCGTGTTTTTATACGAATGACATTAAAAAGACATTTATCTTTATAGTGATGTGAACAGATGCCATAAAACAATTGAACAACTTTGCCTTTAAAATGCGTTACAATAAAGAATGTTGATGTAAAGACTCTGTTTAATGTTGTTTCCTGTCAACGCAGCTTCCTCTGAATGTTTTCAACAACTACTTCAGCCTGGGCTTCGACGCTCACGTCACCTTGGAGTTCCACGAGTCCAGAGGTCTGTCACCATCCTTTATTTCATCCTCCATCAGATCTGTTTGTATTTATTAACTTCTTACCCTCAGAATGTAAAACACTCCAACAACATGCACGTGTATGTGTGCACGTTTATTCCTCTCCCTTTCCACATCCTCGTGTTTCATATTTAACATTTTCAACATGTATTTATTGTGTTTTCCTCTTTTTTTTGCTGCCTCGTGTTCATCCAGAGGCCAATCCAGAGAAGTTTAACAGTCGCTTCCGCAACAAGATGTTCTATGCAGGAGTGAGTGTCCCATGTGACTTATTGTTTACTTACATTTCTGCACACCCACAATAAAAATGGATTTCTGTCGTGACACATGGATCCATGTAGGAGTGATGGAAAACTCGGCAGGATATCCTGTTGTTAATGAGGAAAAAGTGATAAAACTGAATATTTCTGGTTGTTTTTAAAGAAAAGGCACATTTATATTTTAGGTTGTGGCTTGAATAACTTTTTATCACCCAGTTTAAAGATTATTTTCATCATTATAAATATCTGATGTGCTGTTCATCAAACGTGAAGCTCTTATTAAATTATTTTTCTGTAGATTAATAAGTTTGAAATATGAAGAAATCAATCGTTTAGTTTCTTAGTTTTATGCAGTTTTATTCATATTTTTATCTGTTGTGTTTATTGAGACATTGACTTCACTGTGAAAAATGTGCTGCACGGTTAAACTGGACTTGTCTCTGACTCGTCTTCAACGTGTCAAGCAGCTGTTAAGAGCTCCTCTGATCCAGATGACACTTTGTAGAAGATGTGAGCTGGAAGTAGGAGATGATTTGAGGGAGTTGAAGCGGAAGCGTGCAGAGGAGTTATCTCTTTTTAATGAGCTGTAATTCTGTTTGATTGGGTTCTTCTCTCTGTTTACGTGTGTGTGTGTGTGTGTGTGCAGGCTGCGTTCTCAGATTTCCTCCAGAGAAGCTCCAGGGATTTGTCCAAGCACGTCAGAGTGGTGGTGAGTGTTAACACGCTCTTCCTCTCCTGGCTCGTATTGTCTTGCATGTCGACATGTCTCAGCTGCAGGTCGTCCAGATGATTAAACACAACGTCTTTCAACTATCAGCCCGCTGGCGTCCCTCAGGTCCTGGGAAGTCACATGACCACTGGCTGTTGGAGCAAAACTAATTACTAAATGAATAATCACCTGCAAAATGTCAGAAATTAGTTTTTAAAAATCCAAAGCATCATCATTTGAAGAAAAATGTAATTAAATGTAATTAAATTACGTCAGCTGGTTACGTCATGTTGCTGACAGTTAATTGGGAGGTTCCATTTAAACTTCACAGGGTTTTGGATCCGACAGGAGTACGTGTACTTGTACTTGTACTTGTATAGCGCTTTACTCAGGTCCTACGACCCCCAAAGCGCTTCACATTACAGTATGTCATTCACCCATTCACACACACACTCATACGTTTGGTGAATATGAACTACACATGTTTGTAGCCACAGCTGTCCTGGGACACACTGACAGAGGCGAGGCTGCCAGACACTGGTGCCGCCGGACCCTCCGGCCACCACCAAACAGGCAAAGCGGGTTAAGTGTCTTGCCCAAGGACACAACGGCCAGGAAATCTCTGGGCAGAGCAGGGAATCGAACCAGCGACTTTCCAGTTACCAGACGACCTGCTCTACCGCCTGAGCCACGGCCGCCCCGTAGCTGGTGTTTATCTGATGTGGGTTTTTATTTTGTTATTTAGAACAAACACAGAAGGGAGAAAATAAGTGATATTAAAAGCAAGTAGTGGGACACGTGTTGTATATCATCAGAGATCATCAGACACAAACTGACTCTAAACTGTTAAACTTATCAACCTGCTCATTAAATAAACTAGTTTTAATACTTTCAGTCAGTTAGTTTCAGTCTGTGGTTTCAGATGGAACATCCTGCTGACAGGGAACGTTCCTCATGTTCCTTCTGCTACATGTTGATGAACATCATGAGTAAATCTGACCTCCTGGAGTCAGACCGAGCAGATCACCTGCAGACCTTCTTCTTCTCCTGTTACAAACACAGACAACACTGACGGGATTCTCATTGGTTGTAGGTGACAGAACGTCTGACCAATGAGAGATGAGTTCTATGTTTAGGTTGATATAAATCTCATCAAACAGCCAGAGAGGAAACGTCTCCTTCTACTTTCCCCCCGAACAAACCAGGTGATGCGACCGACATCAGGTGCGTCGCCTCCGTGTACCAGGCTGGAGTTCATGTATCAGTGTTACTGCTGTGAAACACCGAAATACATGAACTGATGGAGGTGTCATTAATGCATTATATTTGTTTTTTTTTTATAATTATTTTAAATTTAAATTCATGTTCAAGTCTTAGAACACGAACCAGGAGCTGAGACGGACTCTTGAAGCAGCTGAAAAAGGTTCTGGTCTTAAATCCTGCTGCTCTGCGGAAATGACTCTGTGTTTTTTACAGTGTGACGGCACAGATCTAACACCCAAAATCCAGGAGCTGAAGTTTCAGTGCATCGTGTTTCTGAACATCCCCAGGTGGGTGAAACAACACAAACACTGTCACTGCAGACTTTATATTGTATTATCACACAGCTTCAGCTTCCTGCTGGATCTGTTAGTGCTTTTATGAAAAAAAGACGGACAGCGCCACCTATTTGTTCTCCTTTTAATCTAGAGTTTCACTCTTGATTGGAGAGATCTTTTTAAAACAGTGTAAAAATATTAGTAAAACTCTTCCATTATCTGAGCTAATGAAACTTATTTTTAAGTGTTTCCTGTCAATTAGATTTGATTCTGAGTTTGTGACTTATGACTCATGACTTACAGCGGAGGAGAATCAGCTGATCAGACGAGGTGTTCGAGCCAGACGTTTCATATCTCATGTTCCACGTGTTTGCAGGTACTGTGCTGGCACTATGCCGTGGGGAAACACCGGCGATCATCGAGACTTTGAGCCGCAGCGCCATGACGACGGCTGCATTGAGGTTATCGGCTTCACGATGGCGTCACTGGTTAGAAAAACTAAATAATCCACCTTAAAGCAGAATTATCAAAAAACAAACAGGATGTTGTTGTGATTAAATGTGTTTTCCACCAGGCTGCGCTACAGGTTGGAGGTCATGGAGAGAGACTTCACCAGTGTAGAGAGGTTGTTCTCACCACCTACAAGACTGTACCTGTTCAGGTAAATACAACATCACACTCAGCTGCTAGGACTGCAGCATGACTGAAGTTCCTGGAAAAGACATGAAAGATGTTAGTTCTAACTTTGGCCAGCAGGTGTCACCTTTGATTTTACTCAGTTTCAGTCAAAGTAGAAATTTAAATTCTGGTGTTTTTAGATGAAAGTTCACATTTTTCTTTCATTTGTTATTGATTACTTCTTGTAAGTTTCAGACATTTTTTTGCTGTGAATTGAAAAATGTGTCAATAACTGAGACAGAAGAGGAGAATAAACCAGACTTTAATTTCTGATCTGAACAGCTTAAGTTTGAAGTTTAGGCTCATGATGTAAAGCTTTATAACACATGCAGGTGATCTGTAGAAGAGATTTATTTGCTGTGTGCATGCAGGTGGACGGTGAGCCGTGCAGATTGGCTCCATCCACTCTGCGCATCTCCCTCCGAAATCAGGCCAACATGGTCCAGAAGAGCAAGAGAAGGACCTCAGTGCCCCTGCTCAATGAGTGAGTCTCACACACACACACACACACACACACACAGATACAGATGGATGAAGTAGGCCAGCCGTGTTGTAAAAACCCACAGAGTGAGTCATACAATCTGTTCAGTGAGCTGACATTCAGTCCTCTCCATGTCCCACATCCCTCTTTGGGAAAAGGAGACATTTGTAACGTTGTCTCCTGGAGTTAATCACAACCATCAGGTTTATTTCCAGAGACGCGCTGACATGTGATACGATGTTGTTTCCTCTTTACTGTGGCAGCTTTATTGATTCTGATTAGCTGCTGCAGACACTAACCTCCCGACGCCCTGTAGCTTCTTTGTTTACTGTATACAGAGTATTTAAGTGTGTACACGAGTGTATTTTCTGCTTGTTGTAACGAGCTACAGTAGTTGTGTGCATGTGGTAGAATAGTAGAGTAATTTTTCTTGGTGTAGCTGCAGTATTTAGTGTCACTGCTATGGGACTGTACTCTGTGCTATCAGTGTTTGTCTACTTACCTTTTGGGGTTTTCTCCGTCTTTCCCTCCTTCTGTTCTTCCTTTTCTTTTTTCTTCACTTTCACTTCTTTATCCCCTAATGAAACACATCTGGGATGTCATTTTAATTTCTTTTGTTTTTCCCTTCTCTTCACTTTTTCTTTATCTCCTCCCCTCCTCTCTTTGTCTCCTCACCGCCATACATTCCTCCTCTCTTCTGTGTGTTGTGTGTGTGCGTGTGTGTGCGTGTGTGTGTGTGCGGCCGTAGTATTCAGAAGGTGTGTGCAGCTGATCTGCGCCGCCTCTCTGCTCCCCCCGACTCCTTCTCTGTGTAAGTACCTTTAACCCCTTTGTCACCATATGTTCTCGTGTCTTTGTGCACATCTGGACAAGTGAATAGAAGGTGATGCGTCATGTTTGTCCATCAAGTTTGACCAACATCTGGATTTTTATCTATTTTTACTATTTTTTGTATTAATTCTGGTGTGTTGAAAACGATCTTATGAAGTTATTTAAAAAATAAATAAAACTTTTTACTGATTTATCAGATTTTACTCCTTTTTGACATGAGTTTGCTCTCAATGTTTCTTACCATTTTGCTTTAGACATTAAAATCGCATCATATTTAAAATCATTCTGTTAGGAACTATCAGTTAAATCTGAAGATTTTTATGAAAAACTTGGCAGAATTATTATGATTTATTAAAACTGTATTATTTGAGCTTCTGACAAAAAGAGCACAAATAAAAACAAACGTTTAATTAAATTCTCTCTTATTTTGACTGTTATATTGACTTTATAGATACTCACATGTCAGAGTTTTATGATTTTAAAAAAGTCCAAATGTTGGTCAAACCCTGTCGTGTTGTGTTGACTGATGTTTTGTTTGTAATTTGGGAAGTAAAAGAGAGTGAGTGTATGGCAGCATGCTGAAGTCTCTTCACTTCTCAGTCAGCTTCTGCCTTTTGTCTTGAGTTCTGCTGCTGTCGTCCTTTAATTTTACTGCTCTGATTAAACTTCATGTAACTTCATCTTTATTCTCTCCCCAATAAAAGCTCTCTGTATAATGTGAGGAATAACAGTCAGGTTAATGTGCGCTTTAATTTGAAACACACCTTGTTCCTGTGCAGGTAAGATTGTGTTTGACAGGTTCTGATGTTTTTCATGTTTCACGTTTCCAGCTTCAGATGTCAGAGGATCTTCTCATGATCTGTTTCACAGTTTAAACTTCATTCAGCCTCAAACTGAAAGTTTCAACAAAGCGAGACAGAGCAGAAATTAAATGTTAAAAATATTTGGTTTGTGATTTGTGGGTCTGTGTGTGTGTCTGTGTGTGCATGTGTGCATACATATGCCCTTATCACTGTGTGTTTGGGTACATATGTTTCATGCTTGTGCACATATATTCACTTGTGTGTGTGTTTCTTCTAGTCCTCACGCAGTTCCGGATCGTTTGCGTCTCCGAGTGAATCGAATCAGCCTCCAGGAGTACGACAGGCTGCAGTACGACAAAGAACGACTGCGAGACATCTGTAAGACAAACAGCCTCAAATCTATAAAAACAAACTCGTTCTGATAAAAACTTGTTTTATTCCATAAATTTGTTTGTGTACTTTCAGCAATCCCTGTTGGTATTGTGGTGGTGCGAGGAGACTGTGACCTGGAAACCTGTAGACTTTATATTGACCGACTGCAAGAGGCAAGTCTTCATCATCATCAACCTGCTCATCACTCAAACTCTCCACCTTGTTTTTCTCGTCTTCTGTTCCTTTCTCTTCATCTTTATTTCATGATCCGTGCAGCATCGTCTCTCCTCTTTGTTATTTATAGAGATCAGCGGCCTGAGAATACAGAGATGATCTTTATCTGTGTGTCTCATGTGGTGAAACGTCTTCTGACTTCAACACGTGTGGAAACTTTTTAATACGAAATGCTTTGGCTGCTTGTTAACCTTGAAACTTGTCTGCTGTGCCTGATAGGATTTACACCAGGCGCCACCTACTGGCCACAGAGTGCACTATCAGGTACATGACACGGTGTTTGTTCACTAAGATCTGTGACATTTTTAGATGTTTTTAGGAGTTCATCACAGTTTCGTTGAGGCGGGTGGTTGAAGTAACTTTCATTAAAAAGAGGAATTTAGCACAGACAGTGCAGCTCACAGTAAATGTCTTTTTAATGTAATTTTTTCTTATCTTTTCTATTCCATATAATATATTTTACAATTAATGAGGGTTGCACCTTTTCAGTTTCATTGTGTCTGTTACAGTAATAATAAAGATTATTTTATTTAGTCTGTTTAGATTCTTAATTGTCCAGGACGCGCAAGTCAAAAGGTTTTCTACAAATCAGCTGATTCATGAAAATGTTTCACTTTTCATCTGAAAGGTTTCTTCAGATCTGATCCTGGTTTGGAAGCTCGTGTTATTGTGAATAAAGTATAAATATGCTCATTAAAGTTACAGTATGTACAAATTAGACCTTGTTGTTAAATCCGAGTCCTGCAGTTCATGTAGAAAACAAACCATCTGCTCTCAGTCACTTACCGCCTCCCCTCCCTGATGTTTCTGTTGGGTTGCCAGTTCTGATGTTGATCCTCATTTAGTTTCTTTGTATTTGTTCAATTTTTGGGAATGTCTGAAGGTCTATTTGTTCAGCGTTGAGTTTTCCTAAGTGTATTTGAACGCCCCATCACGTGCAGCTCAGTTAGAAGGATGATGGTGGTTTCTTACTTTTTGCTGCTGCTTGTTGTGGAATTCCAGCTGCTTGTGTTGAAGACTTGGCAGACTTGCAGACTCTCATGTGATTCGTTATGGAACCAGGAAGTCTGGACGTGTAAATAATGATTCTGGTCCAAGCTTTTTTAAAATGACAGAAACTAGAGACCACCCAGCCGGCTGAGATCCAGATCTGTTACAATGTGACTTTATTTTCATCATCAGTGGGACGTTAGACTGTTGTGTGAGTATTTACCTGTAACATTCTTACATATGGTGCCTTTAAAGTCACAGCGGTCATGTTTAATTTGACTTCCTTCAGTCCTCTTTCTGACCGTCTGTCCTCTCTTCCCAAAATGTTTCTGTCTGTAGGAGTCCAGCTGAGTCTGGACCTGAAGATCTGGTTCTCCTGTGTTGCAGCAGGTGTCTGGTTGTTTAGTCTCTCGAGGTCTGAACCTCCTCACTGGACTGTGTTCATCACTCAGTCTGTGTTTGAGTGTTATATCTTTAGGATGAACCAGTTTCTATCTGAAGCTCCTGTTTGGTTTGAAGTTCATGTGGATGTTGTTGTTTGGAGTTTCTCTGATACTCCAGCAACATGAGAACACGTTACAACTGGAAGTCCAGTTCTGGTCTCTGCAGGTCTGAAGATCTTTTTAATGTGTTTCAGTTTCTTCTCTTCTGTCCTAGTGGGACATGTTCAGCTTGCTGTTAATAAGGAACCATGATCAGAACTGAAAACGCCTTTCATATGAAAAGTCGAACGTTTTCAGGAGATGGAAAAAAGTCCAGTTACCTTTTCAGGATAAACTCTGAACTTTTGTGTCTTTGTTACCTTTTCTATCTTTAACGCTGTTCTAATAGTTTTTACATTCACGTCATCATTGTTGAACAAATAACAATCACAGTTTTTGTCTTCAGGATGAGAGCAGAGGAATCTCCACGTCCAGTTCAACCAGTCGACTGTCTCCCAACTGGAGCTTCCTGGACTGTGAGTCCCTGAAGACTTTTAAGTAAAAGCTGAAACTTTAGGAAAAGGATTCAATTCTGCAGCTAATCGTGAAAATTCAGCCTCAAAAATCTATAAATAGAACTGATGTGTTCTTCCACTTTTATAAACTTGTATGTTTAAAAGCTTGTGAGTTTAAAACTCACATTAAAAAGGATTTTTGGTCACAATTATTTTAAAACAATTATTAGAGGTTTTAAAAGGTTAAAACATTCTAAAATATTAAAAAAGACTTGAAACATATAAAATCACATGCAACAGGAATCATTTGGAGTTTTGTCTGTATTTCTTGTCTTTACAGCCACATCAGCTGATCGTTTTTATCGCATCGACAAGGCTCAGGTCAGCAGCGACATCCAAACATCAATAAATCAGTGATCTCAGCTTCTTTCTTCTCACTCAGACTGTATTTGTAGGAGCACCTTCACTTTGTGACAGAAATATGTCAGGACGAAGTGTTTATCCTGGACCACGAGGGACCTCTGGTGAACCAGGGTTCGTCCTCTGGGATGCCTGATCTGGTGGTTGAACCTACAGCTGGGTGAGATGATACTTGTCAAAGACTTGTTTTGATTTCATGTCATGAACCAGAAACACCTTCTGACACCTTTTAACATGGATGGATGAAATGTTTTGAAGCATTTGGGAAACTCCCTCACAAATACTGTTTACAATGTATCACCAAGTTGCACCTGAGAAGCAGGTTTAAATGACTAGACCTCCCCAAATCCTACCATCTAGACCTTTTATCATTTATTATTAATAATATAATTTAACCCTCTGGGGACCAAGGGTTTTTTGGAGAAATAAACTTTTGACTTTTTTTTGTTTAAATGCGACTAAAACACCACCTTTCAATGCCCCATAATGTCCTATACCTTGTTTTTTTATTTTGAATTGAAATATCATAAACTGCTGTGTAAATGAGGTTCCTTTGCTTGAAATAAAGAGTATTAGAATAAAAAATACTAAAAAAAATTAGGCGAAAATTAGAATATCACACTTTATTCAAGAAAAACCCACACTAAATATCAATGAATAAGAAAAAAAAATTTGACAACCGCGCCTCATGCGCAAAAGACAAAGGCTCTGATTGGAACACCGACTTTGACACGACACTGTATCCCTTGTGAATGGACTAGAGTGATGCCGGAACTACCGTCTGAAAGCTTGGATTCTCCCGATTTAGAGGGGAAAAAAGTAAGTTTCTATCTTTTATGGTTCGGAAGCTATGTTCGATTAAACACAACAAGGTCCCTGGCATCGTCGACGATTACGGCGTCCCCGTAGCGTTAAGATGAATACTGTTATGTTGTTTGATTGTGTTTGTGCTCTGAAATAAAGTTTTATTTAGAAAAGGCTGATCACATGTTTCTGGTTTCAGAGCTCCTTTGTCAGCTGATGAACAAGGTAGAACACTCACACACACACACACACACTGTGTTTTAGGTATGTGTTTTCTACTGGCTTGTTTACGTCATAGTTGAAGGTGTTTTTGGAAACTTTCTGTTCAGACATGAAAAGATGAAACAACCAGCAAAAAGGTTTTTTTCTCTCATGAAGATTTTCTTCAGCATCGTGGAGGATTTTCACCTGCATTCAGAACATACTGAGACTTCAGCAAGAAGCAGGAGAATTGACAGCGATTCATTCTGTTTCTCCTCAAAATATTAAAATTAAATCAGTCATGTGAAAAAAAAAATCTAATTTATTATTATATTTTTTTCTTCCAAGCAGTGAAACCTTCCTGTAATCATAAATGTTCATGATGTCCAGACCTTCTGAAGTCTTTCAAGATTTTCTTTGATCTGTATGTGTTTCCTCATTCCTTCTTAGTTCAGGTGCCTCCAGAAAAATAAAAAGGAAAGTGTCTAAAGTTTAAATCTGAGGGACGTTTGGAAGGAAGATATAAATAAACAAGAGGTGGTTTAACTCTTTCAGTGTCAAAGTTGCAGAATTGTGACAGTTTCGTCGACACATTACCAAACAGTGGACAGGCTGCCTGTCATCACTAGATGGTAGTCATGTATGTCTCTGAGTTTAGCCCAACATTTCATCTCATTTTCATGATTAAAGGTGCAGTATATAAGAATTTTACAGGTAAATACTCAGTCTAACAGTCTAACATTCCACTGAAGATGAAAATAAAGTCACATTGTAACAGATCTGGATCTCAGCTGGCTGGGTGGTCACTAGTTTCTGTCATTTTAAAAAAGCTTGGACCAGAATCATTATTTACACGTCCAGACTTCCTGGTTCCATAACGAATCACATGTGAGTCTGCAAGTCTGCACGTCTTCAACACAAGCAGCTGGAATTCCACAACGACCAGCAGCAAAAAGTAGGAAACCACCAGCATCCTTCTAACTGATCAGCCGAGTTGCACATGAGGTGGCGTTCAAACACACATAGGAAAACTCAACGCTGAACAAATAGACCTTCAAACATTCCCAAAAATTGAACTAATACAAGAGAAACTAAATGAGGATCAACATCAGAACTGGCAACCCAACAGAAACATCAGGGAGGGGGTGAGTGGCTGAGAACAGACGGTTTGTTTTCTATATGAACTGCAGGATTTGGATCTTACAACAAGGTCTAATTTTTACATAAAGTAACTTTAAAACTATATAAACAAAGCTTTGAGGCGGTTCTTACCAGCATGTATCAGATGAAGCTTTTTTCAGATCGATCAAAGGAAGTCTTACAAATCATTATAATGTGAACACGCAGTTACACACAGAAATAGATGGAAGATGTTTGTTCAGAATTGTAGTTTTATTGTGAAATACGATATCAAATCAAAAATACTTTATTAATCCCCAAAGGGAAATTAAGTGTTGTTGTAGGTTCTTCTTTAGAGAGCCTGTCGAAGGTTCTAGCTGTGAACAGGAAGGATCTCCTGTAGTGGGTTCTAGCTCTGGACAGTAAGGATCTCCTGTAGTGGGTTCTAGGTGTGGACAGGAAGGATCTCTTGTAGTGGTCTGTGTTGGATCTGAAGACACTGTTGTTGAGTTACTGTGTTCTGAAGAGGATGATGAGGGTTCTCCATCATGTTCTTCATCCTCCTTTGGACAATCAACTCAAGAGGATTCAGATCAGTCCCTAAAACAGAACCAGTCCTCCTCATCAATCTGTTCAGCCTCTTCATGTCACCTGCTCTGATGCTCCGCCCCCAACATGTGACTGCAGATGTGATCAGCTGACAAGCTTCTTTTCTTTTGCCGCTCCTCTTTAAATCTCTGTCAGCCCGTATTGTTAGAAAGCCAGACAGAGACACACTGGAGTCCAGGAAATGCTCCTTTAGTCATATCTCATATATATATATGGTGGTTTGTTTTATTTCTGTTTACAAGATAATAAAAAAGCAAAAAAAAAAAACAAACAATAAAATGGAATTATTTGTAGGATTATTTTTGCTGTCTATTGTTTTGAGTTCGATCCAAGATGGTTGTGACATCATCCATGATGTCATCACGTGCATTTTAGATCTTGAAATTTATTATTTTCATAAACTTTGGGTTAAAAAAATCATAATTTCTCTCAGACAGTTTTGAAGCTACAACCTTCAAAAAAAAAAAAATCAAAAATGTCAATTTCTTTTGCAAACTGGCACCTAAAGGGTTAAAAGTTTAGTGTTTGATCAGGTTATACAACAACATGCAGCCCTTTAACTGGTCCAGACTTGTTCTGTTGAAGGAAAGGAACTGGTTTGTCAGAGGGAAGTCCCTGAACTCTGTTTGCATGGAGTCACCAAAACTTCCCAAAACATTTTCATGAAACAGAAAAAGTAGTCTAGTTGCTTTTTCATGAAAAAAACTTTTTTAAATCAGCTGTTTTTCATCTTTCTGTAATATCTAATCTAATCTTTGGGGATTTATTCTGGATCCAAAGTAAAACAAACATTCAATTTAATTTAAATTCAAACATATTCCCTAACACAATGTAAAGTTTGATACATTTAGAAATGCTTTTATTGTGACAGTCATGGTTTTATAGACTAAATTAATCAGAGTTGCAGCTCCAGAAGTCACTGATTCCAGCTGATGTAATGTTTGTGTCACACGGTCGTGGTACTTTTCAGAACTTCAGATCTTGATTTCTGTTTCTGTTTTTTTGTTTGCAGCTCTTCTGACTGCAGCCAGTTCAGGTGACATTTTGATGGTACGGTACTTTTTGCACTAAATCAAGGATTTAATTGTAAAATCAAACCTGTTAGACCTGTTTGTGAAGCTGTTTCAGGTACAAATAAAGATGTTTTGCATCTATGCAAAACAAAAGGTAAAAATCTAAACAACATCTTTACAAACAGCTGATTGAACAGCAGGAATGACTCATCTCCTCTGAGTCACTAATCAACACAATCATTACTGTAGAGATGTGTGTTTTTAACATCGGATGGTCACATGTTCCAGATGATCTCTGAGATGTAAACAACAAAAAAACAGAGTTTGTACCTGAATTCTTCTGTTTTTTTCAGATTTTAACAGCTAACAATTCAACCACAGCTGCTGTTTCAGGCAGAAGTTACAGGATTCTGTAAAATAAAATAAAACATAAAAATAAAAATATGGAAACAAAGACGTGTTCGTGCATCAGTTTCTATTAGCTGAGCTGGTAATAAGATGTTTGTGTGGAGTCGTCTGCAGACTTCAAGCAGAATGTTTGTGTTTTCTGTCGCAGCTGAAGGAGTGCGTTCGTCGAGGCGTCAGTCTGTTGGTCCGAGACTCTGGAGGTTGTTCAGCGTTACATTTAGCTGCACAGAACGGACACGCAGACATCATCAGCTACATCCTGCATCAAGGTGAGAGAACATGTTTAGAAATAAACCGTAAACAGGCAGAAACAGAAACAACAGAAGTAAAACCCGGCGGGGCGGGAAATCTGAGGAGGTGGAAACGTTTCTGTTGAAAAACAAACAGACATTTGAATAAAGAAGATGAGGGAACATGAGCCCCGAGTCTAAACATGAATATTAACTTAATTTCACTGGATTTATTATGTTCTTCATGCTAATATAAAATATTCTCTAACTGAGCTGGTAGAACATAAAAGCCACATTAATATTTGTTTGTTCCTCCTCAGGCTCAAAGGTTCTTCTGGATTTAACAGACAAAGAAAAGTAGGTTGAACTGTTTGTATTGTTTCTGTATGTTTTATTATCTGTATTTACTGTTTGTGTGGTTTCCCTCTGCTGCTTCCTTCCTGTCTGTTGGTGTGACTTCAGAGGAAAACCACACTGACATGATTGTTAAAGTTTTGATGTGTTTAAAAACAGAGGAGACACCCCCTTGCACAAAGCCGCCTCTGAGAAGCAGCACACAGTGTGTCGCCTGTTGGTGGAGGCCGGTGCGTCACTAGAAAAGACCAACTTCCAGGTAAAACATGTAGATAGTTACTGAAAGTCCAGCTGAGTCATATCAGACCCACAGAATCTGGTTAGGGGTTTGTCTGGATCTGAGTTTCATTCTCGGGACACACCAACATAAAGCAGCAAAGTTGTTCCAGTTTTTATCCGAGTGTAAAGTGAAAAACAGAAATTAAAAGCTGCTGCATCCCTCACATGAACAATAAACTGATTTGTTGCTTAGAGAAAGCATTTCATAGATTTAAATGACGCATAATTAAAGATTTTTTAGGTCATAATTCTTAAAACTAATACGACAAACAGATGAATAAAACCTGATGTTCCACTTCACTTAGAACGATTTTGTTCTTCTGATTATTTTAGACATTTTTCCTCTCGTTTTCATCCTGCAGTTTTAACTCCATACGGAGTCTTGGAGGAACATTTGATTTATTCAGTTATTAGACAAGAATGTTGGTGACAGCAACACCTCAGGTGAGACATCTGATGTCATACCTGCTGTAAAGGAAAATACTTGGAATATTTTTTGTAATTCCCCCGAGGTTCGAATCACACTCACAAAATCTTAATTAGTTTGAAATCCAAAGTTTATTTACATTTTAGCAACATGTTGAAACAAGTTTCAGTCTTACGACGGTTAGAAAAGCTTCATGTTTTCCAGACGTTCTTGTTATTGAATCTATCTGCTTTAAAACAATAAAACTAATCTCAGGGAGATAAAACACGTTAGTGGCTGAAATAAATAAATCATTTTTATTTGTATCAAGTATCTGCTGCTTGTTAAAACCCCCAGCTGACCTGAGTTCAGCTTTGACCTGCCGTTTGGATTCTCAGGGAAAGACTCCAGCAGACCAAGCAGAGGGAGACTCTGAACTCACCTCGTATCTGAGCTCCCAACGCCGCACGTCGTCATCTGCCAAGAACGAAGACCTGGAGACGGCCGTCTGAGGCAGAAACACACAAACACTCCCACCGGACTCTGAACCCTGCAGACGCTGCAGCTGAGGAGCTGGGAGAGACAAACCAAGGCTGGACATGACTCTGCAGACGCAGAGACCATCCAGTGGAGACAAACTGCCTTCACGTATGGCAGCAGAGATTTTAAAGGTCAACTATTTATTTGTATTTATTTATTCAGAAACTATTTATTGGTTGTGCAGATTTATTGTCTGAATTTAACAGTTAAAAGTGCAATTTGAACACATCGTGAGCTCCCTGTTCGTCTTGTAATGGAGTCGTTTTAGTTCTATTTTACTCTAAAGAAAACTTTTCACATTTAGAAAGAAAGTGTTTGTCATAAAACCTGCGTGCCAAAGACATTGCACAACTGTGGTGTCATATTTTATTCAAAACTAAGTTTCCACATCCGAGAATCTCGCAGCAGTTTGATTCTTTTGTTTTTAAGTCAGACTCGTCATGTGACTCTGCATCCACCTTGTCTGAGTCACCTATGAGTCAAAGTTCTAGCTCATTAAATAAAATAAACAAACACCAGATTCATACGTGAATATGTTTTAACAGCCTCCTGATAATCCTGCAGGAAGAAACTTGTTCCTGCGTTCATTTGGTTTTAAAAGACGCGAAGTCTTTATTTAATGAGCCCAAACATTTTTTTCTTTCTTTCAGGTTTAGATCAAATCAAGCAGATGAGGATGAAAACCTTCCAGATTATTAGATTAGGATTAGAAATTCTACAGCAAACACATGAATGTAGCGTAACTGTTGAAACAACAAAAATACGTCTTTGAATTTGAACAGTAATTATTTTAATTGCACTTCTTTCTCCTTGTTTTGGACATCCTGTTCTTTTTAAGTCCAAAGAAACGTTTTGCAGCTGTAAAATTTCCCCTCAGAGTCTCGCGTTACGATCAAACTTCGTTTTGCTTCCATTTAAAATAAAAACAGATTTATTTTTAATTACAGCTTTAAAAGATGTAACTGTGACATATTTCACCCTCCGCTCGTGAGTTCAAGAGAAGAGCAACAAGATTCATGGATGAAATTATTTAACTGTTAATCATTAAGAAATTCTCTTAAAATGTACATATTTGAAAGATGTGCTTATTTTTTGGAACTTTTTTGAAAGATGGGAATATTTAAACTGTTTTCAGATTTCATGTTCGGGCTGAAATACAGTTTTTATTTTTTTTCTTATAATTTATTGGCCAAATAATCATCAAATTAATCAGATGAAAATAATCCTAGCGGTGTTTCCTAAGCCTGGTGGTTGAAGGTCAGCTGTTCTAGACAGATAGTTCTTATACTACGTGAATCAGGTACTTCTAATCCAGAAATGTTACTTTTCCATCTTTTTACTGAGTAAAATATGAGTAAAGAGTTGGATCAGTCACTGGAGGGCGGGACCAGAATCCGTCCAGAACAGCGGGACCATCCAACCCAAACCTGGTGTCGTTTCAGCAGCGAGTGTTGTTGGTACTCCAGACTCGAGGCTTTTCCATGACAAAGTGTTGCTGATGTTAGGACTCATATCAAAAACAAACAGAACAGTAGTTGCACAGAGACTTTGTTTACTGTACCGTGTGTACAGACAACCACAGATTATGTTGCATTAGGACAACGTGAGCACGCCAGTGAGTTTTCACCTGTAATTCACAAGCTGAATGTGTGTTTGTTGCATTTCCTAAAAAAGAAACAATCTGAGCCATATTCAATGCAATATGAGTAGATGACGTCTTTTATTTCGCTTCTTTGTTTGTTGTTTACATTACATTAATGTTTGAAACACAGCTGACCATTTAGTACCGAGGAGTATTGAATGTTCAACCTTCCTTCAGTGCCGGTTGAGTTTATGATTGTTTGGTTTTTTTAGGGAACATTTATGTAGAAAGACTCAAACAACTCGGTGAAGTTTCCTTCAATATGAGCTGTTGTAATTATTTACTGTGGGGATGTTTTTTCATTTATATGTGGGATATTTGATGAACTTCATGCAGCCATCGTGGAGGTCGTTGCATTGAGTCACTCTTTTACTTGGACGGATAGTTCAGATCTTTTTTAAAAGAGGTTCTGTGGAAAGTTTTGAACAATCTCAGTTTGTAGAAACAGATTTGATCTGATTCAGAGCTAACAGCTTGTTCTGGCCACACTGAGACCAAAGTGGACACCTCAGATCTCAAACTTCCCAGTTGTTCATGTTTAGAAACATTATTTTATGACTCTACACTGTCGCCAGTTTTTCTGGGAGAGATGTTCTTTACTGGAATATACCAGATTGCATCCAGCTAGCTGCAGGTACAGCAAGTAGGGTCTGGCAGTGTGTTCAGGCCCCGCCTCTCCCAGGCTTCCTACCCTGACCCTTAACCCTAACAATAACCCCTCACGCTTTATGTGTAGAACAAGAACAGGGGTTAGGGTCTGGCAATAAAGGCAGAAATGTAGCACCCAGTGGTACACCACTGACAATTAGTCCTAAACTTCCTATTAACTACCATCTAGTGTGCAGACAAACCCTCTGCGTATCGTGTAAATTAAACTGGTCTCTGGTACACAGCAGAATAAATATTCAATCATCAGGATTAAACCCAGATCCATAAACCGATCATTCATAGAATTAAAGCCACATTCCCTGGACATCTACCTTCCTCCTGTCAGATTTGCAGACCAAATCACTTATGACCAAAAGCAAAACTTCAGTAAGACACTCCATCCCACCTCCACCTTCACGCTCCACTTGACCATTCACTCAGATCAAAAACACAAGAAGACAAAACAAACTACCATCATAAACTTCCACTAGCTGCTTATCTCACTGACCAAAACAACAAACAAGAGCTGCCTGGAAATCAATCCAACACGTTGGAGTTAATATCTCCTGACTGCGATGACCTAATCCACCGCCACATGAGGCAGTGGTCTTCACCATAACTCCATCAACATTAAACCAGCAGACTGAACCTGTTTACAGAACAACTCAGACCCGTCTCACCTTGTAAAGGAATCATGCAGACATTTCTAGTTTTGTAAACCAAGTATATAAAACCACCAGGGACCAGCTGTACGTACCTGGATCACATCTGTGGAATTTGGAACTTGATGAATTGGACCAATTTGTGATCGTCCACAACAACCATCCCTAGGAGGACAACGTCTCAGACACGGTCGCTCTCAGAAGACCCACTTTCTACTGAATACCAAACTGTTAAACCCACAGACATGCACGACCTTTAAAACATTTTGTTTTGGTCACATTTATGGTTGATGGATCATCTACCTGACCCTGTCTCCCTGACCCTGTCTACCTGACCCTGTCTCCCTGACCCTGTCTCCCTGACCCTGTCTCCCTGACCCCGTCTCCCTGACCCCGTCTCCCAGACCCCGTCTCCCTGACCCCGTCTCCCTGACCCCGTCTCCCAGACCCCGTCTCCCTGACCCCGTCTCCCTGACCCCGTCTCCCTGACCCCGTCTCCCTGACCCCGTCTCCCAGACCGACACACGGTCCTTTGGATCTGTTTTAGAAACACTCAATCACTTCTCATCCTATCAGCTGCTTCCTTCAGGAGTCTCCACAGCATGTCCTCTGTCTCCATCTGTCCTCTGCATCTTCTTCTCTCACACCAACCAACCTCATGTCCTCCTTCACTACATCCATGTCTCCTCTTTGGTCTTCCTCTAGACCTCCTGCCTGGCAGTTCCCACCTCAGCATCCTTTTCCCAATAAATCCACTGTCCCTCCTCTGGACATGTCCAAACCATCTCAGTCTCTCTGACTTTATCTCCTAAACTTCTAACATGTGCCGTCCCTCTAATGGATTCATTCCTGATCCTGTCCATTCACGTCCCTCTGATGGATTCATTCCTGATCCTGTCCATTCACGTCCCTCTGATGGATTCATTCCTGATCCTGTCCATCCTCGTCCCTCAGATGAATTAATTCCTGATTCTGTCCATCCTCGTCCCTCTGATGGATTCATTCCTGATTCTGTCCATCCTCGTCCCTCTGATGGATTCATTCCTGATCCTGTCCATCCTCGTCCCTCAGATGGATTCATTCCTGATCCTGTCCATTCTCGTCCCTCAGATGAATTAATTCCTGATCCTGTCCATTCTCGTCCCTCAGATGGATTCATTCCTGATCCTGTCCATCCTCGTCCCTCAGATGAATTAATTCCTGATCCTGTCCATTCTCGTCCCTCAGATGAATTAATTCCTGATCCTGTCCATTCTCGTCCCTCAGATGAATTAATTCCTGATCCTGTCCATCCTCGTCCCTCAGATGAATTAATTCCTGATCCTGTCCATCCTCGTCCCTCAGATGGATTCATTCCTGATCCTGTCCATCCTCGTCCCTCAGATGGATTCATTCCTGATCCTGTCCATCCTTGTCCCTCCCAAAGAATCTCAACATGTTTATTTCTGCTGCTTCTAGTTGTGTCTCCTGTCCCTTCCTCAGTGGTACCGTCTCCAAACCAGACAACATGGCTGCCAATTTCTGTAACAACAATCCCCCCATTTTAATCTAATTCTTAGTCCCGTCATTAAAAGCACTTTAAAACCGTCTGCAGAGTTAAATGTCTTTCTCATAAAATGTCCTAATATGTTTTAAATCAGAGATGTTAACAGTGTTCAGATGATCTATTAGCTCCTCGGTCCAAAGTCAGTAAAATATTTATTATTCTTAACCTTTTCACAAAGTACCACTTTAAAAGACCCGAATTATCCCTTCAAAGACTTTTATTAGTTGTATTTAAACGTGTGGGGATGTTACGTTTACATGATTGACCTCAGATGTTTTGGGATTTGTAAGTTATGACTCGAATTTTAAATTTAAAATTTCCCTCCAGATTTTAAACAGGAATTTTCTAAACTAAAATCTCAGATGGGCATTTTATTATTTTACCGTACACGACTTCCACAGTGGCTGCAGCTGTTCCCACACAGAGAGCTTCCTTTTAGGAATAGAAAAGAAACTATTTGCAGTGAAAGTGTCTGAACCACACATTCTTTTTATCACTATCAAGTTGAAACATGACTTTGTATTCGATCGTGTCTCATCAGTTTCGGTTATGCATGAACTTTTTTACCTCCTTTGGGTTTGTTTTCTGGACTTACAGAATGGCATTATTGTTGTTTAAACTATGAAACTATTATAGTTTTAAATCATTTATAACCAAGTTTCCTCTAAGGTTGGGCATGTTTTCTTTTGCTTTTGTATTTTATTTCTTGGCTGTTTATGAAAACATTACTTGAGATTTGTTTTATTAATGTTTTACAAAAAATGTGATGTTTTTTTGTTTTAGACCTCATTTGCTGTTTGGGTGATTGTTGAGGAAAATTCCTTTAAAACAGTGACTACTGTGGTTTTCTGATTCTTTTACTACTTTTGTTCATCCAACATTATAGTTGCAAGATGTTGAAGAAGCTTCGGAGTCCCTGGTTTAATCATCTGTTTGTGTTTTTCTGTGATTGGAGCATCTGCAGCTAAACCGCGTATATTTGAGTTACACAGGCAAGTTTGTGTGCAGTTTATGTAAAGATCATATTACAGTACATCATTTGTCAAATAAAGTACAGTACATCAGACTGATCTTCAACACATCAACCAGACTGAGTTTAATAATTCATAAACAATTCATTAGCATGCTGCTGTTCTAAAAACGAACCATCTGCAGGTCAAATAAAAAAAAAGAGAACTAAAAACAGTGAAGTAAAAGTTGGATCATTTTCAAATGTATTTATGGAAGATACACTTCAAAGAAAAAACAGCTGCTGTTGAACAACAAGCTTTTATTTTATGTCACCATGTTTTAAATTTGAAGCTAACGTTAGCCGATAGCTGAACAAAAACATCCTGTAAGTTCTTTAGAAGCTGTACACTGTATCTGTAAATATAACTTGAACATGGTAAGTTTACAATTACGTCAAACATCTTTGGTTAATTTGCTAACTGATAATGTAAACAACAACTTGAGAGAAGGATATTTGGGTCAGTACCATTACTGATCGAGTTGTTAGTGATCAGACACCTATAACCAACCTGACAGACTGGTTTCTGGTCCGTTCCTGTGGAGCTGCTGTGAAGAGGGTCCTGGTTCACCGGCGTGAAGTTCCCATAAGGTATTTCTCACCACACAAGCAGCAACGATAGAAGAAGAAACCTCTTAAATCCTTACGGAAATTCTTTAAACAATAAGTTTGTAGTTTCTCCTCCAGAACATTTCAGTCCAAAAAGTTTTTTTAAAGAGCAACTAGACGTTTAGTCTGTTTCTAAACTGATTCTTCAGTTCAGATCCTGGTTTTGAAGTTTGAACCTTATAAGACTTTGTGATGACAGTATGAATGAGTCACATGGTTCAATGTCACACTGTCACATCTGAGTTATTGTTGCCTGTAACTTGTTTATGTTGTAATCAGCTGTTTCGCAGCTTTGATTGTTGTGAAACTGTCTGGAAGTCGAGTCTAAGCAGACTTGTAGGTGTTGGATCAGTGAGACCTGAGACCACCTCCTCGGTTCAGGGGATTCAGACCATCTGTCCTCTCTGTCCAAGATGTTTCTGTCCTGAGTCCAGCTGAGTCTGGACCTGAAGATCTGGTTCTCCTGTGTTGGGATGCTTATTGTGTGATTTGATGAAAGTCCAGTTCTGGTCTCGGCAGGTCTAAAGAGCTTTTTACTGTGTTTCTGTTCCTTCTCTTCTGTCCTAGTGGGACATGTCCCTCCTGGTGTTTTAGAGTTCTGATGTCAGAAAGTTTGTGTTCCAGTTGATGGTGAGAGTCAAACAGGAGATCCTGGTCTGTGTGGAGGTTTTCTAAGTCCTCCATCTTCCTCCATGTGGACCATACAGTCCAGGACCAGCAGCTTATTGTCCTCAGGATCGTCTCTGGTCAACTTAATGTTGTGTTTAATGATGGAACCTCCATCTTAGATTTTGAGCCAAGTATCATCTACATAGCTGAACCCGTGATTCAGTGTTGTTCCCTTGTAGGAGTCCAGATCTCCTTCTACCTCCTCCATGTAGATGTCAGCAACAGAGACTGATACTGAGGATCCCGCTGCACAGTCCTGTTTCTGCCTGTATGAACGATGTGGTAGAGAGACAAAAGTCCAGCTGGTCCAGCTGGTTACTAATCTGGTCCAGAGTGAAGCTGGTCCTGTCTTTTAAAGCTTTATCTTCCAGGAATCGTTTTCTAACTGTTTCCAAACCAGAATCAGAACTGAAGACATCTTTTGGAAGGAAAGTGAAACGTTTTTGACAGAGAAAGACGTGCAGTTGTCCTTTTTTAAACCCTTTAGACTTAAAGAACAAAGTGCCTTTAAATCTAACAAATAACATCAAAAATCACAAGGAACTAAATTAACACAGTAAGTTCCTGAAGTCCGCCAAATTAAGAGAAACTCTGATTAAAAGCAGATCCACAAAATGAAACACAAAAACCAGAGATCTGAGCATCAGAGCGGGAGCAGAAAGAAAAGCGTTCATCCTCGTCAGAATGTAGAAGCAGAAGCCTTGACTGTCTGCAGATGACTTGGTCTTCCTTACAGTACTGGCTTACAGCAGCTACACAGACTCTGTGCTAAGTATGGTGACCAGTTTGAAATCATGTTTAACGATTAAAAAGAGTTTTATTATGATCGCTGAAACTAAAGATGATCAGAAGCTGAATTTTCCACCATTTCACTTTGCAAATCAAGCTTTGGATGTTGTGAGTTCAGTGAAATATCTTGGCCATATTCTCAGGAGTGACTGTTGTGATGATGATGATGTGCTGGAAGTTGTAGAAGCAAGCGAATACTTTAGCTCGTAAATTTCACATGTGCTCTGATGACATCAAAGTTGCTCTCTTCTGAGCCTACTGTACTTCCTTTTAAACAACTCATTGAAAAAGGCCCTTCCATTAAAAACGGTTTTTCTGAGGTTTCTGTTGAATATTTTAGCTCCACAGGTGTTCTTACCTTCATAGTGGATGTGAAAACAGGTCAACAACTTCTCTTTCAGTTTTAATCTCTCAAACTACGCAGGTGGTGATAACACCCGAGTTCTCCCGAGTTTGAACGGCCTGTATCTGTTTCATCACAACTCCTTTGTTTGTTAGTTTTCATCAGCTCCGGCAGTTGAAACCACACCTAGCATGCTGCTGGCTAAAAGCTGTAGCATAAGACATAGCAAACAGGAAGACACGACGTCTGACGTTACCATGCACAGCGGGGCAGGAAACAGTATTCTTTGCTCTCATAGGCTAGTTTGTTAGCCAATCAGAGTCAAGTGAATTTGAACAATGAATATTAACGAGCTGCTGACGAAGCAGCCTGACGGAAGGAGCCGGAACCAGCCAAATTTTAATGCAGACAGATTAAAAGGTCTGTCAATCAGTGTTTCCTGACGTTTTTTAGATATAAAATGTTTCATATTACTGGTTAATACTTAAGAAATAACCACAAAGTCCTGAAATGTGTATGAAATGGCCTCTTTAAAGTGTGATTATTATCAGTAATAAGGAAACTGTAAGTGGCCTAGCAGGATGTATTCAGAATCTTCCTCAGGCTTCCAAGATGGTCATCTGACTGCAAGTCATGTTTGTCAACATGTCGCCACTTTTAATGCCTTATTGAGGAAATATATGTACAAATTTATGTGCCGTATAAATGTTTCAGATAACTCTGTAGTCAGAGCTCTGTCAACTCCAACATAATGTGACACAATAGGCCCATCATGCCTTTTTAAACATTGTATGCCCAGTGATATGTTTTAATTTTTGCCTTTAAGTTTTTAATCATTCTGTGTATTTATTTGTTTATCTTTTGCTGTTTTTAAGCTATGGATATTTTTTGTCTGTAAATTAATAAAGGAATATTATTGATTCTTTGTTTCATTTTCAGTTTGATTTGATATGCTCGTTTCTGGTTCACTTTTTTAGACAAACGTATTTTTATAGAGCCATTATTTGGATTATTAGCACATGAAAAAGTCAATGCTTTGGGTTTATGGTGCGATTTTAATTCCAAATAGTCAGTAAGAGTTAAAATATATTTACGGCTTGCCACAATCTTTAACTCCGCCCACCGCAGGAAGGAGATAACTAGTTTCGCACAGGAGCGACAGAAACTGTCAGAGAGGGACGAAGCGGAACATTGAAAGTAAGTTCTGTTTTTATCTCTTTAGAACGTTGTTTATCAGGAGGACATCTGACAGTCCGGTGAAAAGTATTTTCTTCTTCTGTTTCTTTGTTTCTTACGAGTTTTGAGACGAACTTTTTTCGTTTTACGGTTTAATTTGAAAGTTTTTATATGACGTAACGGTGGTACGTGACGTTACGTGTTTTTAAAGACATAGCTGTTTTAAGTCTTTCTGACAAGTCTGGACATGATTCCGAACTATGATGAGGCCAAAACAAAAACCTCAAATACATTTATTTATTCAAGCAAACTGAGTTAAAAATGTCTAATTTATTTGATCAATATTTATCCGTTTTGTGTTTGACTGTAATGAAGATAAATATCTTTTTGAAAAAGTGTAAAACTTGATGTTTTATAATGTTTTTTAATGTAACATATATATAACGTTCAGATTTAGTTTGATGTAAAACAGTTTAATAGTTTCTTGGGTGTCTGGAGGTTTTTGGCCTGACTGGAATAGAAAATTTACATTTTACAGTTTTTATATTCATATTTTCTCTGTAAATCCATTTTATACCATAATTTAAATTTTCCTTCGTGTGACTTTGGTGCTCATTATTATTGAGTCAGTGACTTTTTATGGGACCCATAAACCAGCCCAGACATACTCACATGAACGAACTTTAAACTGCCTGTTTTTTTTTTATAAAGATTTTCAGATTTTCTGACATGTAGATGTTTGGGTTTTTTTTTTCCAACCAAGAGTTGAAATTCTCTGCTACAGAGAGGTATGTCAAATTATTATTGAGTTAAATTTCAATTAAACTACTACAGAATAAAGTGGATTAACTGTAAACGGGTTCTTTGTCTCAACAGAAAACCAGCATGGAGAACGGACAGGTAAAGAATCAGGAACCGATCTCCAACAACAACAACACAACAGAATCTCAACCCAGCTCAGGCTCTGTGAGCATGGAGGACACAGTGGAGTTCAGACTCATGATGGCGTACGCACAGAGGAGGCATCCAAAAAGGGAGGTTAAAGCACAACCAATGGTTTTAAACAGCATCACTGACACAAACCCAGCAAAAACGGCTGAGGATGAGACGCAGGAGCTGAAGAAGACAGTAAAGAAGAAGAAAAAGAAGTTTGGGAGAGGACTGCATTCACTCTTCATGTGTATTAAACCTCAAACAGATGAGAAAGAACCATCACAAGGAGCAGCTGCAGATCATACCAACAACAGATGTTTAGTTCTTGATGATGGTGAGTTTCAAAATAAAATCTGCATAATAAGTTCCTAATTTCTCTTAAAGAGACAGAATTCTGAAAAAGGGTGTTTAAATTGAAATCCAAATCTGACTTGTGCAGTCACCTGCAGGAAGTGACAAACAGAATCATGCATCACATTTTTAGAATAAAACACATTAAATAAATACATTTGAAAATCAATTTTAACCAAGAGTGTGTACCTCACTGCACACTTTCTAGTTACTGCAAGTTTTTAATTTGCTGATTGTTTCGTGAATAAAAAGTTCTTAATTTACAAAAAATAAAAATAACTTAGTTAGGTGCAGTGTGGGCCCCTGGTGGGCGGTGATGGTATTGCAGGTGGAGGGTCACAGGTCAGTTAAAGCACTCAGAGAGCGCAGTTCTCCACCAAGTGGACATATTGTACGTATCCTTAAAAAATTCCTGGATCCAGACGGTTATCCAGATCACCCCAAAATCTAATCAATGCAACCTTTCTTGAAAATTTCATAAAAATCCATCCATTTCTTTTTGAGTTATCCTGCTAACAGGCAGACCCTGATGAGAACATTACCTCCTTGGCAGAGGTAATAACTTTTCTGCAGCCGTGTGTCAGACGGTCGTTACTGGAACCGGTGTTCTGTAGAAATATGCTGCCTGTTGATATGTGCTACTAATTCCTTATGCACATGTGCCGTTCCACAGTCTTGACTTCAATAAACAGATTTATATTTTATTTTTTGTTTCCATATTTTTCCATAAATACATTTTACCTGTCAAATAAATTCTCCCAGGACAGGAACACTAAATATGATGTTATTTTTATTTTCTTTACATTGTCAGAGCGACAGGCAAATGTTTGGACACACCCAGAGGAGAAGGACCCAACAATGGCCGATAAGGACCCAGAGGGCTTTTATATAGAAAATATCAGGGAAGGATCATAAAACATGCAAGATTTTTACAGTGTCGCAAGAGTTTCAGACACACACCAAAAAATAAATTAGGCATATTCCTGTTCTGCTCCTGTCATGTGTGGTGTCTCATCATGTCATTCGGCCACACATAACATACACACGGAACTATTTTACTCACAATAGCGCCCCCCCTCAAAAAAAAAAAAAAATAGATGAGCAGAAGCGCTTGTTGACCGTCTCAGAAACATGTGTCTGGTTACCAGCTGAGCGTATCGCTCCGCAGCGCTTCAGTCAGTGTGAACCAGGCATTGGAAGAAAAAGAAGCATCCCGTCACCTCGCTTTCTGATTGGATACACGCTACACAGAGATGGCTGCATGCTCGGTTTTCCTCACAAGACATCGCACGCGGACAGATATCAGGCCAAAACAATCCAGCGTGTTGGATTTCCCTGATTTGCAATTGAACATCCTTCCGAGCGTATCCGATCGCTCTTAACACGCCACGCACGGCAAGATTATTGGTTAGGATTATCTTACACGAGCCGTGCCAATTAGGGATGCACCGAAATTTCGGCCACTGAAATTTTTCGGCTGAAAATGACCCAAAAGTGCATTTTAAGCTGAAAGATCTAAATCACTAAAACAACACGGCCGAAACGCGTGACTTCATGATTGAACAGTGCCGCCATAAAAAGGGCTGCAGCAGTCAGTTTTAGGGATATAAATAAATACTTTCAGTGTCGTCTGTAGGGATGGGTATTAAATCAGCCCAGGGGCTGATTCTCACGGTCCACCTGGACCGATAAGCTTCAGCCTTATCGGTCCTCTTAGCTGTAAATTAACGTTGCATTCATCTTTTGCGGGAGAAATAAACACAAGCCAAACGGCGTATTGGCAATGGCCACACGCTCCTCCTTAACAAGCGCACACACACCGCAGGGACTGGGAGGGGAGACAGCTGCGCGCTCTCGTGTTAGTCTTGTGCTCTCACTAGACGCTCAGCTCACCAGCAGTTACACGCAGGTACGATGACAGAGCGAACGAAAAGATCCAAAATTTGGCTTCATTTTATAAAAACAGATGCCGACAATACACGCTGTCACAAACGCAACAAAAGCCTTGCTTGCAAAGGGCGGGAACACGAGTAATTTAACCAAACAACTCACTAAAAACAAACAGAGAGACACTCACAGTGTTTGACTGAGTGCAGCAGCAACAACAAGACCTGAATCAGAGGACTTATTCTGCACTAAACACTTTAATATTTAAAGTCTTTCATTTTGGTTCTTAATTGCTGTTTTATGGGGAAGTTATGTTTGATGTTTTTTATTTGAATACCTGCATGCAGTCCTGGTACATTCAAGCAATGTTTAAAAATGTAGGACTTTTAAAACTTCTACCAGAAACACAAAAAATAATACTATAAACCATAAATTTCTGTTTAATGGGGTTTCTCGTGCGATGCATACGAAATATGTGCCATACTTATTTCAAAAAGTACTAAAACAACAAACAAAATTATTGTCTCTCTTAATTTAGTCTTTTTAAGATATCGCAGCAATTTTTTTTTTTTTCAGAACTAGAAATTTTGTTATTTTGTTAATTGACAGTAATTTCTTTCGGTGTTTTGGTTTTCAGCCTTAGTTTCCTCATTTTCGGTTTCGGCCAAGAATTTTTATTTCGGTGCATCCCTATTGCCAAGAATCAGGGCTTGTCGGGTGTGGAAAATCCGCATGAACATCTTGTCGTGTGAACCCGGCATTAGACAGGTTTCGAAACAGCAGCTTAAACATTTAAGTTATTTTTTACTGCTTTAAATAAACAAAACAAAACTTCGGTCGGACATCAGATTACTGGTACGTGTTGGTTACAGTTCCAGATTACTGGTACGTGTTGGTTACAGTTCCAGATTACTGCTACGTGTTGGTTACAGTTCCAGATTACTGCTACGTGTTGGTTACAGTTCCAGATTACTGCTACGTGTTGGTTACAGTTCCAGATTACTGGTACGTGTTGGTTACAGTTCCAGATTACTGCTTCGTGTTGGTTACAGTTCCAGATTACTGCTACGTGTTGGTTACAGTTCCAGATTACTGGTACGTGTTGGTTACAGTTCCAGATTACTGCTACGTGTTGGTTACAGTTTCAGATTACTGCTACGTGTTGGTTACAGTTCCAGATTACTGCTACGTGTTGGTTACAGTTCCAGATTACTGGTACGTGTTGGTTACAGTTCCAGATTACTGCTACGTGTTGGTTACAGTTCCAGATTACTGCTACGTGTTGGTTACAGTGTGAAACATTTTTTTAAGTCAAGCCATTGCTAATCATCAGTAAATGTTTCTGTTCTGAAATAAATTTAAAGGAAAACTTACCCCCCCTCCCTGGATACAGTCTGAGATATAAAAAATAACATGATAAATGGGAGTGACTGGCAGACTAAGGAGGCGTGGCATTCTGTGCTTTGACTGACATGTCACTCTGACAGGTGCCAGAGAGGGACAGGTGAAATGGAGGAATATTTGGATAAGACGAGCAGCTCTGATCCGTATTGTTTGGAGCTGATAGTTCGCCTTGAAGCGGATTGGCGGCATAGAATGAGGCTGTTCTCTACTGGTACACTGTTAGCCAACGCTATTAGCTCCAGTTACATCGTGTGACTCTGCAAACAGGTGCAGCTGCGTGCGCGCGGCCGCACTACTGTTTCAAGCCGATGGTTCGTACTGTTGTTGATCAAAGTAAAAGCTAAATTTTGATTAGCTCGTGTAATATCTGTGACTCAGCCTCATGTGCGGCTGTGCGCTCGACCGCTGCACATTATTGTCTGCACAAAAACATGTTTCAGAGGTGTCCAAGGTATAAATCAAAGTATCTCAGCATGAAGAGAAAACCCTTCAGTAATGTGCTAAAAACATGTTTTCACACAGTTACAAACACTAAAATGAACTCTGATAACGGCCGTATACACTTCCTGTTCAAACTCACTCACTACTGAGCGGAGGTGTGGCCGACACGCAGCGACTTTTATATTCAGCAGCGGCAGAATCGTGACGTCACGATTAAAGAAAATAAGGTTTCAGCCAATAGCAATGCCTAATCCAATTCAAGTGCAGTGTCAAGTTTTATCAGCAAAAAAAAGTTGATTTGGGGGTAAGTTGCTCTTAAAGGAGTTTTTTATGTTTTTGGTTGGCGTAAAGATGATTTTGGGATTTTCTGGTCTTTATTCTGCCAGCTCTATGTTTCGGGAATATTGTAATTAAATTACAGAACTTGGTTTCTTTTTCTTATAAACACAAATTATTTGAACACCAGGCTTGTTTTGTCTTCAGGAAGGTCTTGCAAATAACTTGAGTGATTCATTTTCCATCAGGGATTATTTTTATTTCATGTGGCTTCGACTGATCCGTCATTTCGTTCCTCTGTTTCCTCCAGACAAAGAACAAGATGAAGATGAGATGAACGCAGTCGCAGCTCGAGTGATGGGCATCGTTGATCAGCTCGAGCTCACCTCAGATATAGAAAGTGATAATCAAGAAGGTCAGCTGCTTTAAGAAAACACATGATCAGAAAGCTATTTCAAAATAAAAGCTTCTCATATTCCATCAGAAACAGTTTAAGTGTTAAACCACCTGGAAAAGATTTACGAACCAGAATGAAAGAAATTAATTTCATGAACTAACAAACGGTTGATAAATATTTACCCCAAGTGTTGCTTTGTGTTGTTTAGATGAGGTTGAGAGGGTTGTCGGGCTGCTGCTGAGAGAAGCTGGAGACCATCTGAATGAGAAGGTACAGAACAATCCAGTTTCCTGGAACTGATGACTCACAGGAACTCTGCTGGCACTTTGTGGCTAACATATCATAACCGGTTTCTTTTTACCGTTTAGTGATGATCATGAGAAACGATTATTCATCCGTTTCATTCAAGTTTTTTAAAAGTTTCTTCAGTTACTGATGAAAAAAATCGGAATGTGTTTTTGTGTCTTTGCAGTTTAAAGAAGCTGATATTGGTTTGGAGGGTTTCTTGAACTACAACTTCTTCAGAATGGTTGTTGCAAAGTTCCTGGAGAGGATGGGCTACAGAAACCCAGAGACTGAAACTCTGGGACCACGAGATTCACCTGCAGCACAAATCGCAGTGACCTGTGAGGTGAGTCTGGATGTTCTCTCAAACTGGAAACGGATAAAAGAATGTTCTGATGCAATTTCATAGATTTTTGTAGTTATGTAAAATCTCATCTGATCAGAAATGAAAACCAGTTCAGATCTTGATGACTTGCTGCCGTTCCTGACAAAAACACCTGGGAATCTTCTCATCATGTGATTCATTGTGATTCATCTCATATGACTAAATGATGCCAATGTTTTGTTCCTCGTCAGATCACAAGTCGTCTCTCAGTCTTGGACACGCTGCCCAGAAACCGCCTGCTCAACCACGGAGCTCAGTTTCTGAAAGATTATTATTCACATTGGGCCCAGCAGCAGGGCGGATATGTAAGGACACGCTCTTTTCTGCTTTAAACACTTAGTTTTGGTTGATAAATCCTCTGGAAATGACCTAAATCTTGTGTTTTCTCTGGTACAGGAAGCTACTTTTCAGCATCATGGGGAGGAACTTGACTGATCAGGAGGTTTTTGCTAAGGCGCCTCCTTCAGGTCTTTAATTACATCAAGAACTTTAATAAAAATACAAAACAAGCGTTAAAGATTTGAAGATCAACTCGACTCAGGACATTATTTCACTCTGCAACAGGTTTAAACAACCTGAAACCTAAATCTGCTTCAAAGGACCTTAAATTACATAATGACACTTAAATTATATTTTATAGTCATATTTCTAATGAACAATTTAATTTATATTAGCATTATTTAATTTTTTGTTTGTTAAATGACCATCTTTTTATCAAGCACTCGCACTTTTACCAACAAAATCAGCAAATTCTTTGAAAAAAAAAACAAAAAGGTTTGTCATATTCAGGAACTCATCTTTGCACAGTCTCATTCTGTTTTTTTTATTCAGTGTGTTGGTTTATATTGTTCTTGTGTTTTTTTTTAAGAATGTGCCAAATTTGAGGTCTGTGTGAAAGTTTTGACTTGCACATAATTAATATTTTCCCTCCAGCCAGTTCATTCCCTGTTCTCTGGGAGAACTTCCTGGATGTTCTGTTTTAGTTGAATCGTTGATTTTGTCTGCAGCTAAAATTTCCTCAGCTCTTTAAAAGAAACAACTTTAGATTAACATCTCTGGAAATCACCTTTTTAAAAATATAATTTTAAATTTGCAGCTTTACTTTTGAAATCTTTTGATGATGCAACTGAAATTGAATTTGTGACAGTTTTTTATATGAAAGTCCCTAAAATTGATTTAACTTAGATTCTTCTGTAAGTTGTGAGTACACAATACAGGTTTAAATGTGAGTTGGTCTTTTTATGCTTTAATTCAGTTAATAGGAAAAAGCTTCAATAAAAACCAAAAGAATCAGTCCTGAAGATGATGAGGTTTCACCTCAGCTGTAACTGTTTAAGCTTTGAAAGCAGAAACAGATAAATTAAGGGTGGATTAAGACATTTGCACATTGTCGTATGTTTAAAACGATGAACTTTGTCTAATAAATAAATCTAAAGACATTTTCTTTGTATTCCTTGGTAATTGTTTCGCTGTATTGTTTGATGCTGCCCCCTCGTGGCCACCAATAAGGCTTGCATTCTGTATGATCACATAAATATAACAAACTTTAAATTATTTATGTAGGCTATTTATTTGTTTATTTATGCTCTCAAATTCACTTTATTTTATACATTTGAAATTTATGAGTCCCAGTTCAGACTGAGAGGATCTGAATGAAGTATTTTACATTGGAAGCAACAAAACAAAAAGAAAACCAGGTTTAGATTAATTTTATGGACCTACAAGTTAAATTAACCAGTTTAAGACGAGTTTGTTTTTAGCTGCTATAAAGGGAACTTTAAATTTGCATTTTTCTGTAAGCGGAGCGTGTCGCCTTGTTGTCTGAAATGAGATCCAACCCGTTCTCCCGCAGCTCAACCTGCTCTCCGACATCAGCGCGCGGCGTGGCGCGGCGTACACCTGTCGGCCGCTCGTAAATTCACCTCAACGCAGCGGAGTATGAAGAGCGACTAATGTTTAACCCCTCGCCTCGGGTTCGTAAGCACGCCCCCGCGGTCTCCCCGGTGTTCCATGATGTTTCCCCGTCCAGCGGACGCGGTCACATCGAATCATCCCACCTGAGCTCTTCCAACGAAACACCGAGCGACACGACGTGGCCGCCGCCGGGAGCCAAGATGCGGATCTCCAAGGGCGCGGTGGTCGTGAGAGGCATCCGACGGCAGTCGGCTCTTCAAGCGACCAGTCTGGAGAGCCTGGAGGCGGTTTTTGGGCAAAGGGAGCAGCTGGAGGTGAAACCCCGGAGCCCTGTGGTGGGGAAACCCGCAGAAGCTGCCAGAAACGGGATAGAAGGTCACGGAGGACCACCGCGGGGCAGGAAGAGCAGGTTCCGAGCCCCCGACGTCCGGACCATCTTCTCACCTGGAGAGAGGGACCCCAGGGTGAAGGAGGAGTCCGGGGAGGGACACACCTTCGAGGCCAGAGGCGAGAACACCTGGTGTGATGTGTGCTGCAAGTACATCGTCTATGATGGTCTCACCTGCGCAGGTAAGGCGGTAGAAATGGAACCATCAACTTCCGAACAAACACACGTTTTATTTCATCAGATTTGATCAGAACACGAGACGTTTTATCTTGTTCAGTTTAGATGATAGCTGAAACTCTGGAACGTTTTATATTCATATTAAATCATCTGGAAGTTATTTAGTAACTAACGTGTCTATAAAATCAGTTAATCCAACAACCCGAGCAGCAACATTTCATATTTATATTTATATTACCTACTCACAATGTCTAACAGTCAGTAAAAAAATACCAGAAACGGATATTTTCCTGGAACTCAGTGTTGCATTTCCCAGGTAAATACACACAGTCTCTACATACATGTAACATATAACATGTAACAGAAACGTTCAAGTTTCACTTGCATATTTTCTTTAAAACCAACTGAAAGAACAGATTACTGAGACAGAGTCAGATCTGTCTGACCCGTATGGGCTGCGGGTTTAAATATTTTCCAACAGGCAGGGCTCTAAAACATTTAGCAGCTGGAATGTGCAGAATGCAGCGGAACAGGTTTAAAGAACAACCTGACTGAGTCCTGGAGTCCAAACCCGGATCCCCTCTGATGTCTCCACAATACAAGGAAGTTCTGAACTTCTTCCTGATGTTTGAAACTTTATTGTTAGTACTTTTGTTTTTTCTTATTCCCACTGTCGCTTTTAATATCAACCAACAATAAAGGTGACGGTAATTGTTTAAAAATGAAAACACAATTTTTAATAACAGAAATAAAACTAACAATTATGTGTTAAAACTTTTACTGAAAACATGCAGTATCCAATAAATTGTTATACCTTAACGATGTAACAGTTTAATTAATCTTGACTAAATCATATTTAACTCTTCATTTTGTTAACACTAGGATCCCTGGGAATTTAGTTTAATTCCTACACTCCACCCACCCCCACCTCACCACCCCCGTTTTACAATGATTCATATGAAGCTTTAGAAACTGGTTTTAATTTTCTGTAACTTATTTTATAACTATTTTGCAAAATTATATAAAATATATACAATATATTTACTTCACACATCAGTGTCATCTGTTGACTGTCTAACAAGGGGTTTATGGAAAAAATGTGCTTTTGTACAATTTTGGTGAATTTTCAGATATAATATATAACAACAGTCAACATGATGATAATGATGTCACATGATCATTGCAGTACAGTCAATTGTTGATGTCATGGCTGATTGCTGATCTTAAAACTTTCTTGTACCAGTAATCAAACAGAAAATATTCTTTTATCTGTTATGATCACCTGAGCGTCTGAAATCTGACTGATTTGTGCCGAGCTCAGACATCTGGACACGTTTCACTCATAACTGCACTGCAAATTTAATCCCAAGATAATGTTCATAGGAGTATTTATGAAAAAAATCCCCATCATTTTTAAAGAGGCCCTTCTAATGAAACAGTTTTTCTGAGGTTTCTGTTGAATATTTTAGCTCCACAGGTGTTCTTACCTTCATAGTGGGTGTGAAAACGGGTCAACAACTTCTCTTTCAGTTTTAATCTCTCAAACTACGCAGGTGGGAGATAACACCCAAGTTCTCTCGAGTTCGAACGGCCTGTATTTGTTTCATCACAACTCCTTTGTTCATTAGTATTCATCAGCTCCCGCAGTTGAAACTATGCCTAGCATGCTGCTGGCTAAAAGCTGTTAGCATAACGTAGCAAACAGGAAGACACGACGTCTGACGTTGCCATGCACAGTGGGGCAGGAAATAGTATACCTTGCTCTCATAGGCTAGTTTGTTAGCCAATCAGGGTCCAGCAAATTTGAACAATGAATATGCCGAGCTGCTGCCGAAGCCTGACTGAAGGACCCGGAACCACCCGAATTTTAATGCAGACAGATTGAAAGGTCTGTTAATCAGTGTTTCCTGACGTTTTTTAGATATAAAATGTTTCATATTACTGATTAATACTTAAGAAATAACCACAAAGTCCTGAAATGTGTATGAAATGGCTTCTTTAACAAATATTTGCGAGTTTGATCCATCACACTGACACACTGACTCCGCCCTCATGCAGCGTCATCTCAGTCAGCTGGAAGACATCGCGGTCTGACTGACAGCACCATGTACAAAAAATATTTGTAATGTATCACCAGCAAGAAACCAGCAATGAATAATTTTCAGCAGTAAACAGAATAACAGGGGATCTGCTTGATATTTAAAGAGGCAATTTCACACAAATTTCATGACTTTGTGGTTATTTCTTAAGTATTAACCTGTAATATGAAACCTTGTATATCTAAAAAATGTCAGGAAACACTGATTAACAGACCTTTCAATCTGTCTGCATCAAAATACAGCTGGTTTCATCAGGCTTCAGGCTTTTACTCATTCATATTCATTATGCAAATTTGATGGACTCAGATTGGCTAACAAACTAGCCTATGAGAGCAAGGTATACTGTTTCCTGCCCCACTGCACATGGCAACAACACACGTAGTCTCTTCCGGTTTGATACGCCTTATGCTAATAGCTTTTTGCCAGCAGCATGCTAGGCATGGTTTCAACTGCGGGAGCTGTCGAATACTAACGAACAAAGGAGTTGTGATGAAACAGATACAGACCGTTCGGACTCGGGAGAACTCGGGTGTTATCTCCCACCAGCGTGAGTGAAACGTGTCCAGATGTCTGAGCTCGGCACAAATCAGTCAGATTTCAGACACTCAATGACACAAATTTGGTTTTTTTATATGAATAAAGTACTGATAATAAAAAACGTTCATACACAGTTTATCCTTGACTCATCATGACTGTTGATCCTCCCATCAGTCACCAGCTGAATTATTAACACAGTTACAGTCACTTATAAACAGCAGGAGCAGAACATTAATTGAAACATGAAAATTAATTTTCCTCCTGATCAGATTCTTGTGAAACGTTTCCAATAAAATATGATGTATTTTACAAACACACTTAAAGTTTCCCAATTCCAGTGGTATAAATGTGTAATTTATTAAAAATAATTTAAAGCTCTGCAGATTCTTTTTACATGCAGAACTGTTTGTGATTACTTTGAGCTGATTTCTTGCAGCTCTCCAGTTTCAGTGTTTTTGTTTTAGCGGGTCAGCTGACTCTCTTCCTGTGGGGCTCTTGTCTTTTGTCTGTTTCTCAACGGGACAAAGTAACAGAAACCTGCAAACAGAGCGGGACGTCTTTGTTTGATTGGTTTTAATGTTGCATTAGACTGTTTGTCCGTGCACTGAAGGTTAGTTGGAAGGATTCCTGCTGGCAGGTCACACCTGGTTACAGTTTGTTTTCTCTTACTTTGAAAAAAAACAAGCTCTTAATTTATCCATGATGGCAAAATTCTTCCTTTTTAATGAATTTAGATGTTTGTTTTTCTACTTAGAGATAAAAAATGTTAAAAACTTGAGTTCAGGAACGATTAAAGTCTTAATTCATGTTTCCAAAAGGTTCAAATCCATCATTAGCAGCAAAACGTTGGATAAAGATTCATTTTGACCTTCTGTGAGAAATTCTGGAGCTGCTTGTCTAAACGTCTGTTTGTCAGCTGTTTCCTGTTTGTTCAGTCGATCTGACAGTTTGTCTCAACACATACTGACACCCACATGTCCATCTGAGGAGGGGTCAGTGTAGACCAGACCACAGGCTGAAGGACATCCACATGTCCCCATGAGGAGGGGTTAGGGTAGACCAGACCTCAGACTGAGACACACCCACATGTCCATCTGAGGAGGGGTCAGTGTAGACCAGACCACAGGCTGAAGGACATCCACATGTCCCCATGAGGAGGGGTTAGTGTAGACCAGACCTCAGACTGAGACACACCCACATGTCCCCGTGAGGAGGGGTCAGTGTAGACCAGACCTCAGACGGAGACACATCCTCTGGACTGTGAAGGATGAGTTTGTGGACCTGGTTTTGTTCAGATCTTCTGGAGTCTGAACCATCAGAGCGTGTGTGAGACGGACATGAGGGATGGGGTTTGTGGAAAACGTCAGGAGGATGTCGAGGTTTTTCTGTCGCTTTCCGAAAGTGATGCGACGTTACGGACGTCTGGACGTCAGTCCGCTGTGGAGACGTTCTGGTGAGGTTGGAGTTTTCCTGTCTGCTAGTATCAGTACTTTGTTCACAGTGTGTATATGTTAGTACTTTTCTAGCTTCATTCTCTTTATTTGGAGATCACCAAGTGTTTTTGGTAAATATCAGCGTTTGTAAACTGAAGGAAAGAAACATATGTGAGACTTTTAACACACACCTGTTCACACTCACACACCTCATCTGTAAACCTTCATGAAACACATGAAACTGGAACACGAGTCTGGAACTCCTGATTCCCAGCAGCTGGTTCCGTCTGGTTCTTCTTCCAGTTTTAACTTCATAAGATGCTGAAAAGTTTCTCTGACAGACACACAGACGTTTTCCTTAAATTATCAGCTACTGGGTATAAACTCAGCACCAAAACATCCAGTTGTTTAATTGGTTATAAAAGTGTTACCATGGCAACTGCCTAATATCTTATTAGAGATGGTATCTCCTGAGCTTGTTTATAAAAATGTCATAAATATATCTGATATTTTTTAGAATAAAGTTCCTGAACGCTTGGATTTGGGAGAATGTTGGGTTTTAGTCTGCAGAGTTATTCTCCCACACACACTGAATTCCTTTAAAAGGATTTCCCAGACCGATCCGGATCCGTTCAGGGGTCAGATGTGTGTGTTTGTGTGTGTGGCTTTCAGCAGGTGTGTGTTAGAGCAGCTGAAGCCTCACCGCGTCTCTCTGTGTACACACAGACTCGATTATAAGCCTGCTGCTAAAAACAGTTTGCACATGCTGGAAGAGGATCTGAGTCTGACCGGTCTGTGATCCCTGAGCTGGGGGTTTTCACAATAAGACCTTGTGTCATTTTGAATGAGATGAAAACTTTAAATAGAGTTAATCAGTTCATTTGTTAAAGAAAATGTTCCTTCAGAACGAGGTCAGAGAGTTCAGGGTTCATTCTGCTGCACTAAATGAATGTTATCGATTTTCAGCATCAAGGAAGAGCTTTTATCTGTGAGACAGCACAACGATGCTGTAAGTGCTCCAAAACCTTCTCTTAACCCTTTACCAACTGGAGTTTTCTCAGCAAATTAAACTTCGTTGACTCAACTTTATATTTCCTTTCTTACTCTAATGTTTCATGTGTGACTGCGTGACATCACTGTCACGGTAAGTCCAGCGATCCAGTAAAAAGCCTGTTTATTTTCATGTGGAGGATGAAGCTGGTGCAGTTCTGCTACTTTAGCAGTAAAAGGGTTAATATTTTTAGTGTAATGTAACTTGAGGGCCAAAAAACTCAGTCAGCCCGAAGCTAAAACAAACATATTCAGATTCCTATAAAGTATCTGGAGTAAAGCGTCTCTTCAGCAGTAATCTATTACTTTTTATAGGTTCTCTTGAGACATCACATGGTTCATTTGATCAAGAAAGTAGAAATTTCTTTTATTGTTGGAAAAAATCCACTTAAAGAGGAGAAAACTTTGACTGTCTGGTTTTATCTTCCAAATTCGGGGGGAAGAATTTAACATAAATTTCTGCTAATTATTTCACGGTGGCGTGCTAACGTTCTGATATCACATATACAGTGGGGCAAAAAAGTATTTAGTCAGCCACCAATTGTGTAAGTTCTCCCACTTAAAAAGATCAGAGAGGCCTGTAATTTTCATCATAGGTATACCTCAACTATGAGAGACAAAATGAGGAAAAAAAATCCAGAAAATCACATTGTCTGATTTTTAAAGAATTTATTTGCAAATTATGGTGGAAAATAAGTATTTGGTCAATAACAAAAGTTAATCTCAATACTTTGTTTTATAGCCTTTGTTGGCAATGACAGAGGTCAAACGTTTTCTGTAAGTCTTCACAAGGTTTTCACACACTGTTGC
The DNA here is from genome assembly GCA_006937955.1 of Pachypanchax playfairii. NCBI lineage: Eukaryota > Metazoa > Chordata > Actinopteri > Cyprinodontiformes > Aplocheilidae > Pachypanchax > Pachypanchax playfairii. The sequence continues at coordinate 52,878 of SSNP01000065.1, forward strand.
TGGTATTTTGGCCCATTCCTCCATGCAGATCTCCTCTAGAGCAGTGATGTTTTGGGGCTGACGCTGGGCAACACGGACTTTCAACTCCCTCCAGAGATTTTCTATGGGGTTGAGATCTGGAGACTGGCTAGGCCACTCCAGGACCTTGAAATGCTTCTTACGAAGCCACTCCTTCGTTGCCCGGGCGGTGTGTTTGGGATCATTGTCATGCTGAAAGACCCAGCCACGTCTCATTTTCAATGCCCTTGCTGATGGAAGGAGGTTTTCACTCAAAATCTTACGATACATGGCCCCATTCATTCTTTCCTTTACACGGATCAGTCGTCCTGGTCCCCTTGCAGAAAAACAGCCCCAAAGCATGATGTTTCCACCCCCATGCTTTACAGTAGGTATGGTGTTCTTTGGATCCAACTCAGCATTCTTTCCCCTCCAAACACGACAAGTTGAGTTTCTACCAAAAAGTTCTATTTTGGTTTCATCTGACCATATGATGTTCTCCCAATCCTCTTCTGGATCATCCAAATGCTCTCTAGCAAACCGCAGACGGGCCTGGACGTGTCCTGGCTTCAGCAGGGGGACACGTCTGGCACTGCAGGATTTGAGTCCCTGGCGGCGTAGTGTGTTACTGATGGTAGCCTTTGTTACTTTGGTCCCAGCTCTCTGCAGGTCATTCACTAGGTCCCTCCGTGTGGTTCTGGGATTTTTGCTCACCGTTCTTGTGATCATTTTGACCCCACGGGGTGAGATCTTGCGTGGAGCCCCAGATCGAGGGAGATTATCAGTGGTCTTGTATGTCTTCCATTTTCTAATAATTGCTCCCACAGTTGATTTCTTCACACCAAGCTGCTTACCTATTGCAGATTCAGTCTTCCCAGCCTGGTGAAGGTCTACAATTTTGTTTCTGGTGTCCTTTGACAGCTCTTTGGTCTTGACCATAGTGGAGTTTGGAGCGTGACTGTTTGAGGTTGTGGACAGGTGTCTTTTATACTGATAACGAGTTCACACAGGTGCCATTAATACAGGTAACGAGTGGAGGACCGAGGAGCCTCTTAAAGAAGTTACAGGTCTGTGAAAGCCAGAAATCTTACTTGTTTGTAGGTGACCAAATACTTATTTTCCACCATAATTTGCAAATAAATTCTTTAAAAATCAGACAATGTGATTTTCTGGACTTTTTTTCCTCATTTTGTCTCTCATAGTTGAGGTATACCTATGATGAAAATTACAGGCCTCTCTGATCTTTTTAAGTGGGAGAACTTACACAATTGGTGGCTGACTAAATACTTTTTTGCCCCACTGTATAATATACTGTATAATACAATCACATTTTAAAAGGGCTTTTCATTTGTAGGAATCTAAAATAATGGTAAGATTTTAACACGTCAGAATCTATTTTATTTAGTAAAATGTTGTTTATCTAAATATGAGGATATTTTGTACGTCATGTGCTCCGTTCAAACTCAGATGGGAGAATTTCAGACTCCCAGAAACTGGAATGTGGATTTAAAGGATTCTTCAGATATTTGATAAACTCTGTACATGATAGTAGTTGGATGATCAGAGGTTTGTGTTTTTCTTTGTGGATCCGGGTCCCTGTAGAAAGGGATTGGGGGGGTGATTTGGTGAACAGATGGATAGGAAGTCAGACAGGCTTCAGTCACAACAAGCTGCGTCAGATCAACAGAGAGGAGAGAGAGAGTGTAGATGACTGAGTCAGCAGTCCATCCACCCTCTCCCGCCTGCGTCCATCACGCCGTGGCCTCCATTTGACTGTTAAATCACCTGCTCAGCACAATAACAGACAGTGAAACAAGCAGAATGGCAGCTGCTCTCATCTGAAGTCTGAGCAGGACGAGTGTGCTGCGACTGCTGGAGGTGTTTGTGTGTTTTCTGATGAGACGCAGTGATGGTGAGGTTTCTGGCTCTGTTTAAGATCAGGATGGGAGCCGCCATGTGCAAACTGTCGGATAAAGTCGGACAGCATGTGAGAAAAAAGGCATCAGGTACGATCATGTGAAAACTCTTTTGTGTCAGAATTTGCAGGAAGGAAAATACTTGTTTGTTTACAGGATGTTGCAAAACAACTTCCTGTTTCGCACAATTATCCTCATCATGCTGGAGTACGACTCCCATGTTATAGTCAGTTTAGTTTGTGTGATTTGTTTGCTGACCGACCGTATAATTATATAATTCATCAGGGTCAGAACATGATTACAGTCAAAGATTCATCAAGTTTCAGAAGAAAGTTTCAGCATCTTTTTCTCTTGTTTAGCTGTTTGTTTCCGTTTTATCTTTAAATCATAAATGAGTAATTTATAAAGGCTGAGGATTCTTTTTATTTAATTTTACTTCCCTGAATCAACATTTCTAACTTCATATTTATGTTTCTTCTCTAACAAACACACACAAAAAACTCATTTAGTAACATTTAATCCTTATAATCTGCGTGTAATTGATAGTTTATGCAAACTGTGGTGGGATTAGGATTAAAACCCTCAGTGTAAAATTAAAATAAATCTCATTTCTGAAGGATTTCTGTTTAAAACCTGTTTCTTCTGTCAGAATTTGCATGATGTTAGTTTTCAATTGCAAATCACAAACTCGAAGCACAACTGACATTCTGTCCATATCAAGCTGTTTTTTGCATAAACTTGTTTGTATATTCAGAGGAAACACTTTGTCTTTGTTTCTGATTCCTTTTCAGTAGTGAACTGATCTGTGGTCACGTGTTTGCAGGTTGTAAATATGCATGTCACGCTGCGTGTCGGGACAAAGTGACACTCGACTGTCATCCTGCCACGTCACCCACAAGCCAAGACCAGCTGAACAACAACACAGTGCTTCATGTGAGTACGCGTCACCATCGGGGCGTGGGGACACCTTTCAAAATAAAATCTTAATTTAAACCCTGATAAATGAGAGTTTTAGTTACAGTTTATTGAATCCAGTTGGATTCAACTTTTACTTAGAGTGTCTCACATCTTAGAACACTTATATTTGATTTCATCTGAACTCCTGGGGTCTGAATTTTGACGGATGTCTCATCAGTCAGACTCCTTCAGGTGAAACATCTGTTTAAAACTGTTTCACTCGGGCTGCGCTGTGGGCAGCTGGTAACACTGCTGCCGTCCAGTAAGAAGGTCCCGGGTTTGAAACCGGGCTGTGTCCTCTCTGCATGCAGTTTACATGTTCTCCGGCTTCCTCCCACAGACCAAAACTATGAATGAGGTTAATTTATAACTTGAAACTGTCCCCAGGTGTGAGTGTGTTTGTCTATATATGGCCCTGTGATGAACAGGTAACCTGTCCAGGTGTGACCCTGGTGACAGACACCAGCTCTGACTGTGACCCTGAACAGAAACAAGCAGGTAAAGAAGGTCTTTTAAACATCTTCATGTAGCTGTGAATGTCACCACCAGGTGGAGCTGTAGTCCAACAGAATACAGGTGAGGCAGTTAGCAGAGGAGCATATTCGGTCCTGTGGGGTCCAAAGCAACAAAATTCCTTTTTAAATTATTGTTGTTGTTGTAATAATTTTCAACATCTTGAACGTAATTCTGAACAAAAGTAATCATGTGATGTACTTCAGATGTGCAGGTGACACAGATTCTAATATTTTAGAATGTTTTATTGTGTTTTTCCCTCTAAAATCAGAGACAGATCCCGCCTCTCTGCACCGCAGGGGGGGTGGAGTTGGATCTAAAAATCGAACTAGATTGAACTAAAATGAAAGTTTGGAGTCCCAGAGAAACCAGAAAAACCCACAGTTTCCTTAGTGAATACATCCATACATTTTTATTTCTGGAAACACAAATAGATCATTTAAAATAGTAGAAATAAAACTTAAACTTAACTTTCTTCCTCAGATTTGTCACGTTTTTATTTTGTTTTTTATTTTGTACTGATATTCTCACATGAACATCCTGTTTCAGGAGTCTCATGAGTTTTCTGTCTCATGGCTCATGTGTCGCCTCATGAACTCACAAGTGAACAATAACATCCATCAGCTGCGTGAATCTGTCTGCATGCTGCGGTTTTCTCTCATCACCACTGATGTGGTTGTATTCTTCTGGGGGCGGGTTGAATTATGCTGAGCACAGCACTGTGGGCTATTTAATGTCAGTTCATTCCATTCATAAGAAATGCATCTTTTCTGTGTGTCTGTCTGTGTTTGTGTGTGTTTCACTTTCTATTTTTCTACATATATTAGTGTGAATGTTGGTAGAAGACATAATGTGAGAGGAAATCAGCTGATATGTTTTATTAAAGAGGCCCTTCCAATAAAAATGTTTTTTTTCTGAGGTTTCTGTTAAATATTTTAGCTCCACAGGTGTTCTTACCTTCATAGTGGGTGTGAAAACAGGTCAACAACTTCTCTTTCAGTTTTAATCTCTCAAACTACTCAGGTGGTGATAACACCCGAGTTCTCCAGAGTCCGAACGGCCTGTATCTGTTTCATCACAACTCCTTTGTTCGTTAGTATTCATCAGCTCCCGCAATTGAAACCACGCCTAGCATGCTGCTGGCTAAAAGCTGTTAGCATAATGTAGCAAACAGGAAGACACAACGTCTGACGTTGCCATGCAAAACGGGGCAGGAAACAGTCTTCATTCCTCTCATAGGCTAGTTTGTTAGCCAATCTGAGTCCAGCAAATTCGAATAATGAATATGAACGAGCTGCTGCCCAAATCCTGACGGAAGGAGCCGGAACCACCCGAATTTTAACGCAGACAGATTGAAAGGTCTGTTAATCAGTAGCTACGTTTACATGCGCCAAATTTCCCCAATCTGATTAAAATCTTGGTCGATCTGAATTCCCAAATCCCTGTTTACATGGACACTAACTGAAATGATCTGATCATGCCATGAGTACACATGCACCAAGCACTCAATCAGGTTAAATGAGTTGAGCATGTGCACAGCGAGTTGAAAAAAAAGTAAACAAACTCCGTCCTTTCTGCACGTCTTTCCCGCCCCATCGTGTGCTCGATCTGACTCACGTTTTCCCCAATATGGACCTTCTGCGGGTGATTACCTTTATGTTTGGGTTTTTACTGGTCGCATTAACCAAGCTAGAGGCTGAATACATATTGCTACTGCTCCTCCGCCACAGGAGAGGAGAGCAGGATGACAGGATGACTGCACCAGCAGACCACTTCTGTTTACCTCCCGCCATGTTTTCTACTTGAGTCTGCGAAAGCAGAAAGACGTCACGCTGAAGTTGTACGCATGCGCAGTGAGCTCTTTTCACCCCTTCATTCCGAATGGGTGTGTACATGCACGTCTATCCGAATGAAGATCGGACAAAACCACCCCTCTCGATCGGAAGTAAATTTCATTCTGATCAGGCTGCATCGGATCAAAACATTCTGATTGACATGTTTACATGACGTATCTTTGTTCCGATTGGGCGTTTATTCCAATTACAGTGGGGCAAAAAAGTATTTAGTCAGCCACCAATTGTGTAAGTTCTCCCACTTAAAAAGATCAGAGAGGCCTGTAATTTACATCATAGGTATACCTCAACTATGAGAGACAAAATGAGGAAAAAAAATCCAGAAAATCACATTGTCTGATTTTTAAAGAATTTATTTGCAAATTATGGTGGAAAATAAGTATTTGGTTAATAACAAAAGTTAATCTCAATACTTTGTTATATAGCCTTTGTTGGCAATGACAGAGGTCAAACGTTTTCTGTAAGTCTTCACAAGGTTTTCACACACTGTTGCTGGTATTTTGGCCCATTCCTCCATGTAGATCTCCTCTAGAGCAGTGATGTTTTGGGGCTGACGCTGGGCAACACGGACTTTCAACTCCCTCCAGAGATTTTCTATGGGGTTGAGATCTGGAGACTGGCTAGGCCACTCCAGGACCTTGAAATGCTTCTTACGAAGCCACTCCTTCGTTGCCCGGGCGGTGTGTTTGGGATCACTGTCATGCTGAAAGACCCAGCCACGTCTCATTTTCAATGCCCTTGCTGATGGAAGGAGGTTTTCACTCAAAATCTTACGATACATGGCCCCATTCATTCTTTCCTTTACACGGATCAGTCGTCCTGGTCCCCTTGTAGAAAAACAGCCCCAAAGCATGATGTTTCCACCCCCATGCTTTACAGTAGGTATGGTGTTCTTTGGATCCAACTCAGCATTCTTTCCCCTCCAAACACGACAAGTTGAGTTTCTACCAAAAAGTTCTATTTTGGTTTCATCTGACCATATGATGTTCTCCCAATCCTCTTCTGGATCATCCAAATGCTCTCTAGCAAACCGCAGACGGGCCTGGACGTGTCCTGGCTTCAGCAGGGGGACACGTCTGGCACTGCAGGATTTGAGTCCCTGGCGGCGTAGTGTGTTACTGATGGTAGCCTTTGTTACTTTGGTCCCAGCTCTCTGCAGGTCATTCACTAGGTCCCTCCGTGTGGTTCTGGGATTTTTGCTCACCGTTCTTGTGATCATTTTGACCCCACGGGGTGAGATCTTGCGTGGAGCCCCAGATCGAGGGAGATTATCAGTGGTCTTGTATGTCTTCCATTTTCTAATAATTGCTCCCACAGTTGATTTCTTCACACCAAGCTGCTTACCTATTGCAGATTCAGTCTTCCCAGCCTGGTGAAGGTCTACAATTTTGTTTCTGGTGTCCTTTGACAGCTCTTTGGTCTTGGCCATAGTGGAGTTTGGAGCGTGACTGTTTGAGGTTGTGGACAGGTGTCTTTTATACTGATAACGAGTTCACACAGGTGCCATTAATACAGGTAACGAGTGGAGGACCGAGGAGCCTCTTAAAGAAGTTACAGGTCTGTGAAAGCCAGAAATCTTACTTGTTTGTAGGTGACCAAATACTTATTTTCCACCATAATTTGCAAATAAATTCTTTAAAAATCAGACAATGTGATTTTCTGGATCTTTTTTCCTCATTTTGTCTCTCATAGTTGAGGTATACCTATGATGAAAATTACAGGCCTCTCTGATCTTTTTAAGTGGGAGAACTTACACAATTGGTGACTGACTAAATACTTTTTTGCCCCACTGTAAATGTGCCCATGTAAACGTAGCTACTGTTTCCTGATGTTTTTTTAGATATAAAATGTTTCATATTACTGGTTAATACTTAAGAAATAACCACAAAGTCCTGAAATTTGTATGAAATGGCCTCTTTAAAAGAACAACTTTAACATTCCTGATTAGTTTTATTAGTTGACACATTGACATATTCTGTTTCAGCTTCTCATACAGCTACAGAGTTTTATTTTCTGCTTGTACGTCGTCTCAGTTTAGAAAATGCTGAACTATCTGAGTAAACACTCGTCTGTAGTTTGTGGTGAGGTCATTCTCCAGAAGCTGAATGTTAAAGATGAAAGACAATCATAAACCAACTGCTCCCAATGTCTTTCTTTGATCATTAAGTTTAATTAGTTTGTTTACCTGGAACATGAATTATTTGCTCTGCTGCTAAAGGAAAAGACAAAAATACACATAAAGATCTTTATTCTGAAAAGCACAATGAAATAATCTTTATAAATTCTGCTTTGAAGAGCAGTCGTTACCAAATCCAGTCCTGGAGACCGTCCTGCATGTTTCAGTAGCTTCTGTGCTCCAACACACCTGGTCTGAATTCATCACTCACTATCAGGCTTCTGCAGAGCTTGATGATAAACTGTTGAAGTATTGAATTCCTCTGAATCGGTTCTGTTGGAGCAGGAAACATGTAAAAGGTCACAAGGTGAATCCTGAGCAGCAGGATTTGGAAGCACTGGAATCATAAGAAGGTGTTCTGTTGCTTTAAATAAGTCAATCAGCAGCTCTCTGTAGTATGTGGAGTCTTGTCAACACCAAGTGATTTGCACTCACACACACACCTGTGTCAGTTATAGGTCAGATAACAGGTCATAATACAGACGGTAGGAACGTTCTTCTGTCCTGTATGTGCTGCAGAATTGATGTAGTTCAACAAAAACCCAATAAAACTCATTACATGAGTAATAAAAAGTCTTCATTATTTCAATAATGAGAGTTAAACAATCTTTCTTCTGTAGCACAAACAGAACTAATGAAATATACACTCACCGGCCACTTTATTAGGTACACCATGCTAGTAACGGGTTGGACCCCCTTTTGCCTTCAGAACTGCCTCAATTCTTCGTGGCATAGATTCAACAAGGTGATGGAAGCATTCCTCAGAGAGTTTGGTCCATATTGACATGATGGCATCACACAGTTGGCGCAGATTTGTCGGCTGCACATCCATGATGCGAATCTCCCGTTCCACCACATCCCAAAGATGCTCTATTGGATTGAGATCTGGTGACTGTGGAGGCCATTTGAGTACAGTGAACTCATTGTCATGTTCAAGAAACCAGTCCGAGATTATTCCAGCTTTATGACATGGTGCATTATCCTGCTGAAAGTAGCCATCAGAAGTTGGGTACATTGTGGTCATAAAGGGATGGACATGGTCAGCAACAATACTCAGGTAGGCTGTGGCGTTGTAACGATGCTCAATTGGTACCAAGGGGCCCAAAGAGTGCCAAGAAAATATTCCCCACACCATTACACCACCACCACCAGCCTGAACCGTTGATACAAGGCAGGATGGATCCATGCTTTCATGTTGTTGACGCCAAATTCTGACCCTACCATCCGAATGTCGCAGCAGAAATCGAGACTCATCAGACCAGGCAACGTTTTCCAATCTTCTATTGTCCAATTTCGATGAGCTTGTGCAAATTGTAGCCTCAGTTTCCTGTTCTTAGCTGAAAGGAGTGGCACCCGGCGTGGTCTTCTGCTGCTGTAGCCCATCTGCCTCAAAGTTCGACGTACTGTGCGTTCAGAGATGCTCTTCTGCCTACCTTGGTTGTAACGAGTGGTTATTTGAGTCACTGTTGCCTTTCTATCAGCTCGAACCAGTCTGGCCATTCTCCTCTGACCTCTGGCATCAACAAGGCATTTCCGCCCACAGAACTGCCGCTCACTGGATATTTTTTCTTTTTCGGACCATTCTCTGTAAACCCTAGAGATGGTTGTGCGTGAAAATCCCAGTAGATCAGCAGTTTCTGAAATACTCAGACCAGCCATTCTGGCACCAACAACCATGCCACGTTCAAAGTCACTCAAATCACCTTTCTTCTCCATACTGATGCTCGGTTTGAACTGCAGGAGATTGTCTTGACCATGTGTACATGCCTAAATGCACTGAGTTGCCGCCATGTGATTGGCTGATTAGAAATTAAGTGTTAACGAGCAGTTGGACAGGTGTACCTAATAAAGTGGCCGGTGTGTATAAACTCAGTGTGGATCATCAACGTGTTCCAACATCTGGTTAAACTGCAGCAACTTTATTTCCCCAGAAATAGATCTTCTGTCTTATTTTCAAACTAGAGTCAGTACATGGTACAGTTTAGCTTCTGTAAGTGTCTGTAATTCATGCTACTTCCTGCTATTTGATTGGTTTAACTGAAGGGAGAGGCTGGAAATAATTGACAGGGAGCAAAAAGAGAATAAGGTCCACGTCCCGTCTGCTGGGAAAACCAAACAGAGTCACAAGAGAGGAAACAAAGAGTCAGAACACACGGCGTCTGCAGAGGAAACTTTCTGTTTATGTGTTTTTATTCTGATAGAATCTTATTAACATCAATGAGCTTAAAAGGAGGATTTTATCTGAGAGACCTGAAGTGAATAAAGACGTCAACAGAAAGCAAAAGTAAACAACATGATATACTGTAAAAATAATCATAGAGTGATGGTCACCAGCATGAAGGACTCGTATGATTTAACCCTTTAACAGCTGAAGGAACAGAACCGGCTCCCGCCTCGGAATAGAAATAAACAGACCTTTAAACATATTGTTGGTATTTATACTTGCCACCATCAGCTGATAGTGATTTATACCTTTAATTTTAACACATTTGTGTCCAGTCACATGTAAAACATTAGAGAAGAAGGAAATAAACTGAAACAATGATGTTAATTTGCTGGATAAAGGCAGATTAAACAGTAAAAAACAGACTTTTTATTCATTGAAACAAAGAAGTGAGAGCTTGTGAGACTTCCCACTTTACGGCCTCCTAATACTGCGTCATGTCACATGGGGGGGAGGGGCATGGGGGGGTTAATGACTCTGTTTTATGACTTACGGTAAGTGTTTCAGGTGTGGGAACACGTAACAGCTGCTCTTCTCACGTTGCTGATTCTCACATATTTCAAGTGAGAATGTAAAAAACTTTACAAAAAAGACAAAAGTTGTACTGAAGTACTATACACTGTACAAATAAATGGAAAAGAAGTAGAAATACTTATAGTGGTTGAATCATTTCACAGAAGACAAACAGTTTCAATGAATAAATGACCAAAAATAAATAAATTTCAAGAAATCTTTCCCTAAACATAGAACTCAATGTACCAAAAGCGCTAAACAAGAGCAATTTTAATTTCAACAGTAAATGTTTTTGACATGAGAGACACACGTACTTCACTCTGCTGCTCAACCAGAAATAAACATGCTGCCAAGGATCATCATTACAACACAGACTCAACCAAACAAACATTTAACTTCTTTACATTATGCAAAGTTGAAGCTCAAACACAACAAGCGCCCCCTAGTGGCTGGCTGCAGTATATGTTATAAGTCCCGCCCTCCATGTACATAAATGGGACAGTTGCCCAACTCAAATATAAATATATACCATGAGAAATGATTGTTCCTTGTGTTTTCTCTTGTTTACCTTGCAGCTGCATATTGTAAAACTCCGTGATTGTTTGTGGGTGAGTGGGCGGGGCTTTCAGTAGTGATCACACTCGGACTCCAAACATAAGACATGACTGTAAACGAAATGTTTTGGCTTCACATCATCCATTTTTATAGACAGTGTGTCGATAGTCTGGATATCCCTCCAACATCATGTCAATTCACCTTCAAACATCTAAAATCATTACGTCGTAATCTGGTTATCATGCAGCATTTCCTTCCTGTCTCGCCTCTAATCAGCCACCTATTGTGTTAACAACAAAACAAACAAAGTTGTTTACATGATAAACACAAGAAGAGGAACTGGGGCAGGAATTAAAGAGAAATCCAAACCTGTTGAAATAAAATACAAAGAAAAGCAGGTTTCAGTTTAGTAGTAAAAACAGACAAACATGAAGCTGGATTATTAACTGTTAATGTTTCAAACAGAAAATATGACAGATTCTCCACAAACACGTGTCACACAGAACCATTTCTTAATCCAGAGTTTTTTAAAGACTTGAATGAAACATCAAGACCTCATCAGTTCCACAGAAACCAGATACACTCTGTCATTATGAAGAGGGATGAAACGTCGGGTGTTTAAACACTCATATGAAGCTGTTTTCAGTGGTTTCAATGGGATTAGACTGGCGTCTTCATACGCAACATGTTTGTTTGTTTGTTTTCTTTAGCTGTAAGCCAAAATGTAGATCAGCTAAAACGTTTGGTTCAGTGACATCAGCTTATTCTCACTGTATGTAGATATTATGTTCAAGCATGTTCTCTGTTTCCCGATTTTTTTGTCTTGTTTATTTATTTATTTATTTGTTGGTCTGTATATTTAAAGAGACACGTCAGTCTGCTTTTGTTCCAAAGTGAAGACATGATATCTCCTCTGCAGGCGCTGTCAGCTTGTATTTTTAGAATCAAAGTTTGATGTTCTAAGTTTGTCCATCAGGGAGGAGATCGTGTCTTTGTATCACGTCAACTTTGTTCAACGACCTCCTTTTGTTACTGACACGTTTCCATTCTGTCCTAAAACTCAGTTTAAAACACATTTATTCTCTTTAGCTTATAAATACATGTAACTGTTTGGACACTTTAGTACATTAGTAAATATATTTTTTACTGAATATTTAAGTAATTAGTCATTTACTTCTTATATTTATTTATTTGATAGATTTTTTCTTTATAATTTTAAGGTTTTTGTTTTTCATGGCTTGGATGTTTTGGGGTTTATCGTGCAGCACTTTGTTCCGCTCTGATTGTTTTATATGTGCTTTATAACCAGGGGTGCAAATAATATTTTTGGCCTGGTTCTCAGAAGAGAACCTAGGGTTGTTTCTTGGTCCTCACATTTTTAAATGTGTCTCGCTGTGTCTCTTCCGAGCTCCTCTGCTTTGTTTTTGGTTTCATCAAGCTTCAAATTCAGTCTGTTTACTTTACCTGGCTCTATATTTGTTTCAATAAAAATCCTTTAATTGTTGAAAAAATCAAGAGAAACCAGTAAAATATAAAAATGCTGATAAAAAAACCTTCAGAGTTCAGGTTGGATTGTTTATAGGTTTGATTGTTCACTTTAATCTACATTTAACCGTTTGGTGTTGAAATTTATTAGTCAGCTGTTGGAGCTTCTGTCATTTACTGTAACTGTTTTTTGTTTTGAAATGATGAGGATGTTTGTAATGTGATGCAGTCAGATAAAAAGATACACTGGACAGTTATGGGGCATTGACTGCATATCCCATAGTGCTTTGCGCGCATTCAAAATGACGCGGATCACAGACAAATACGCTGATACTGTTGATTAAAACAGGTGGTTTTCTGTATTTTATAGCACAAAAAGGTAGTTCTACACGTCTGTGCCACGATGGTCTATTTGTCTTATTCAGTGAATTTTTTCAGTTTTGACGAGATGCAGAATCCTGCAGTCAGCTGCACTGATCTGACTGACTGAAAATCCATCACACTGGCAAACTGATACACAGAGACAGAGAGAGAAGCAGCATCAGCTGATCAGCTGGAACTTCGGCGCTCTGGCTGAGAAACATATCAGTCAAACAAAAGAAGTCAACGGGATTCTTCATTTATTTGACAATGAACCGCCTCTGATTAACCTAAAAATTCACGCAGCTCAGCCAAACCAATGTTAAGTACTCAAACGCGTGTTGCAACTTTTCATCTGGTGCGCATTTTATATTTTGACAGTGTGTGTGCGGACCTGCGGACCACTTATGTGCACCCCTGTTTATAATTAAAGTTAATGGACTTAGATGGAGAATAAAACCCTTCAGCATTAACCCTTACTGGATGTTTGCTGATTCTACTGCAAACCCATGACCTTGACCTTTGACCCCAGGAACACACACTCCAGAGTTTTGCAGTTTCTGTTATCTATCAAATCATAAAACGCTTCCCAGATTTTTTACCTTCCAGCTAAATAAACATCAGAAGGTTTTGGCTGTCATAATTTTTTCACTGGGATTTGTGTGTTTATTAGTTCATTTGTTCATTTAGTTCATTACAGGACAGGTATAAAGACCAGTCGACTGGATTCTGGGAGTGATCCGGGATCACCTTCTGGATCCAGGAACTATTTTAAGGAATCTTTATTTTTGCTAAATGAGCCAATTTCAACATTTTTACTTCTACCTTCAAAACAAACAACTAGAAAACCGGGTGAAAGTTTACAGTAGTGTTAAAAAGTGTTAAAAGTGTTTTATTTTTTATCTTTATCACATATAAATGTTTCAGATCATAAAACATATTTAAATATTAAATGAAGACAGCGAGCGTAAACACAAAATGCAGTTTAACTTTAACTTTAGAGTATCACATCTGTGGAAAGCCGAGTTCCTGCAGCTGCACCTGTTCTCAGTCACTTAAACTGGACCTGCCTGTGGAGTCGATTAAAACATCCTCCAAAACCAACATCATGCTGAGATCCAACTGAGATCTGTCAGTCTGGAAAGGTTCTAAAGCCTTTTCTAAAGCTTTAGGGTTCCAGAGAACCACAATGAGAGAAAACATGGAAGAGTGGAGAACCTTCACAGGAACAGCTGGCAGACCAAAGCAACGACTCATCCAGGTCTTAGAAGACTCCAGAACAACATCCAAAGAACTCCAGGCCTCACTCACCTCAGTGAAGGTTAGAGTTCATGATTCCACCATAAGAAAGAGACGGGGGGCAAAAATGGCTTCATGGAGAAGTTCCAGGACCGAAACCATTGGTAAGCTGCTCATTCTCATCAGAAAACATCTGGATGGTCCCCAAGAGTTTTAGGAAAATATTCTGTGGACTGACGGGTCAAAACGTTTTGGAAGGTGTCTGTCTCTTTAAGTCTGGTGTAAAAGTAACAACATTTCAGAAAAAAAACAGCATCATATAAACAGTAAAACATGGTGGTGGTAGTATGATGGTCTGGTTTGATGATCTGAAATATTTAGGTGTGACAAACATACAATAATATAAGAAATCTAGAAGAAACACGTTATCAGACAACAGATTCTCCTGCACCATGATGTTTAACAGTACTCTGGATATGATGATCTAAAACCTGTCATTTATGGTGCTTGTGAGATATTTGATGCTGTAAAGTAACAAAGTTACAGATTAAATTATCCAACCAACCAAGCTGCAGTCGAGACTCTTAAATTTGAGGAATCTTGAAATGTTGCGGAGCGAGATCCAGAAGAAATCTGCCATCATGGAAATATTCTTTCTTTCAATCATAATTGAACAAATAATGATATGAAAGTTCTCCCAAATGCTATAAGTAAGTTTTTATGATCATGGAATCCAATAATGTTGATAAAATAAATCAGATTATGGGACATGAGCGTCTTATCAAAGATCTTTCCAGGATTAATCTGCTTTGTTTTGAAAAGAAGTTCAAAAAGTGATGAAAAGGTGTGAGAATGCACATTTTGCTTTTATCTGTTTTCCATATAAGAAGTAGGAATTTTAGAACTGTCATATAATTTAAAACAAGTTATTTATTTGCCTTTTGAATAGAAGCAGACATGCAGAGTCATGGACAGAACAAAGGGATGAGATATAGCTCCATAATCTTTTTGGATTGTCTGGGATTAACTCTTCAGTCTAACAGACAAACGCTCCCCCATCATCAGCTGCCTGTTGCAGAAACAGGACACCCGTCTACAGCTTAGAGACCCACCAACAGATGGGTCCCACTGATTACCCTCGTTTCTGGTCCCCATCATGTCCCAACAGGGACACAAGCCGACTGAATCATGTGTTTCAATGCTTTCAGAAATTTACGTTAAATAATTTTGCAATAAATGTGTAAAATGTCTGTATATATTCCAGATATCCCTCACTGAGAAGATTTTTGGTTGAAATTCAGTTTTTACTAATTATATGCAAATCAATGACAGGCAACTTCTCAAAGATAATTTGGTTTCTAAATATAATAAATCAAAGTGAGTTTAATTGGGCTGTTGAAATAAAAAGTAAATATAGTAAATATATAAAATCTTATTTATATGGCACATTTCAAAACAGCTGTTCTTTAAATTGTGGTTAATGTTATTGGAACTAAATATAAACTGTATTTATACATGATGGAAACTCAGACTAACATCAGATGAATCTTTCTAAACCTGCACAGAGATTCAATTGAAGAATAAGATCAATAACTAGACACAGAAATATAATCTGGAAGTTAAAGCTAAACAACTGGCTGTAAACAGAATAGAAATATTCCCCAAACATAGATTTACTGCTAACTTTATGTTAAACACAGGGACTGGCTGCAGTTTTAAGTCCCGCCCCCTTCATGTGAACAAATAAGACATCTTCTTAGCTAAAATCTTTGTTTTTTTTCTTTGTAATCAATCTCCCTTTTTAAACTGTCTTCTTGCAAAGTGAGTGATGGTAGAAACTAGTGGACTTTTCAGAATGTTTGTGTCCCAGCTGTATAATATCTCTGGAACTCTGTTGTCAGGATATTTAAATTCAGATTTGTTTAACTTCTCTTGAACCTGAAGTTGTTTCAGTCACATAGGAAAGTTTCTTAAATCATAAATCCGAGTTGTAAGTGGCTGAAAATGTCAGTTCAGATTAAATCTAACCCCTGACTCCAGGTATTTTTTCCCTGCTTGCACATGATGACAATCTGAAACAGGTTTTGCAGATCTGTTGCCAAGTTTCTCAGATCAACACAAATCTAACCCAGTTTAACCTGCTGCACGTGTCCCAGAGACATAATATTTCAGCCTAGTTTGTGGGAGCTTCAAAAGGAAACGTGGACTTTTATCAGGGTGGGACTCTCCTGCAGACGGCTATCTGTGTGCAGCGGTTGTTTATCTCAGGTTCAGTCTTTAATCCCAGTCATCTATCTCTATCCAAGATACCGAGCGCACTGTAAAAGACCCACATTCAGCATTCATTCAGGTTTCACGTGCTGCGACACGGTGACCTTACTGTCAACAACAGAATGTTTACTGATGGAAGTAACAGGATCAATTAGAAGAAGAGAGAAACATCAGCGTTGATATTAAAAGTTTAAAGAGCTTGAATCAGTTGTTAAACTCGGTGTCCTGATTTTCCACACAGATTTCATTTAAAGTTTATTTTTAACTGAGTTCTGCTGAATTCGATTATGAAAGATTATATCAGCTGAAAGAAAGTCTCATCACACCAACAAACCAGCTTCAATTAAAGGAAACACAGTCTGTGTGTGTTTGACTCACAATCTGGTTGTTGTGTTTCAGGTCAGGAGATTTTCATCATCGAGTCACATTTTAATTACATGTTCAGTGGAAAATATTATTTTAATGAAATCACTAGTTGCTTCTCATGATATAGTAGTTTAACCAGCTATTGATTACGTCCTGTGAGTTGTGGATTTTAAAGTTTGGGATGTTTTCTCTGCTCAGATTTTGACTCGTCCTTCTTGGTATCCAGCAAGGGCGCAGATGGCACTGGGGACGGATGGGACGTGTCCCCCTCAGATTCATAGTGAGACTGATTGGTCCCCCCCACTTTTACAGACAGCACGGATGACAAACACCACCAGTAATACAGAATACTATCGCAGCGCGCATCAAAAGCCCGGCGCCTGTGCTAATCAGCCAACGGTGCATTTCTGTTATACAGAAAAGTTGGAATTTCCAGAATTCAAGTAAGAATATTTTGCCATGAAGTCCGATCTCTTACTCAGAAGTTGGATTAATCTTCCCATATGGTACCTGCTGCTTATGTACTGGTAAACACTAGCAAGCTTAGTTGCGCATCTGAAAGGCTGCAAAGTGCGTATCATTTTACCATGGCATTATATGTTGATCCGAACTCAAACTTCCGCCACACACGCCGTTCAATTGAACATACCACAAGGGTCCTACGGAGAAATCGCCACCTGCGCCTGTCGCGGTTATCGCTGCTCTACTACCTTAGAGCAGCGGGAGATTTCAAGTCGAGTGAGGCACAAAATGAAAAACCAAAAAACAATAACATCGTTTTTTAAAAATACTAACAATGTAAGTAGGTCCTACTCGTATTCTGCACACCTGTTGCCTTTCCCAAATGTGGCAGATAATCTAGTTTTAAACGTTGTAAAGTTGAGTAGCCTAGCTATTCTGACATAAAAAAAAAAATCCCAGCATTAATCTTCTCCGAAAGAATCCTAACTGTAAAATAAACTTTTTCAGACTGGGAGACAGCTGGGTCCCCCCCAGTCTCAAAATCCTATCTGCGCCCCTGGTATCCAGACTATTTTTTTTAATGATTTTTGAAAGTGACTCTTCTGATTTTCTGAAGGTCTTTCAGTTTTTAGCTGCTTTTTAAACCTCATTGAAAGTCTGAAAGAAATCAGTAAAAAACAAAGTGTTTTTTGTGGAAAAATAATTGCATTTCTTTGTGAGTTTCTATGAAGTCACTGTAGTGATTTGAGGAATTAACTTTCGATCTTTTTGACTAACTTTTCCACCCTGATGGGAGGTGATTAATTAACCAGGTGTGTAGAGAGCACTGGTCATTCTATACAAGACAAAGGTTTTGTGTCCACTGAAGGACGAGATGAACATCCTCAGCATTTCCCTCTTCAAACACAAAGTTTAAACCTTCGTGTCCGCTCTAACTGTCTGCCAGTGATTATGTGATACACCGAGCCTGCATGAAATCCTCCGGCAGCATTCCTTTGCTCTTTGATCATGAGACACTGTGTTTTGTCTGTCAGGGTGAAATACTGGGCTCCTCCAGGGTAAAACACAGGATGCTGGGACACTCTGAAACAAACTACACTATGACTTTCAGTATTTCATTCCAAAATAATACACTGTAAAAACCCGATTTGTTAGTTGTGCATGATGTCCATGAGGAACCTGGAAGCTGAAACTGATGTAAACAGAGATAATCAAATAAAATACTCCAACGAGACACAGTCACCATGGTAACATGATTTTATCATGTTCAAAACAAGACTGTGTGTGTTGACAATAAGAACAAATGTTTTGGTCTTTTATTTACCCTTAATGTTGAAAAGCTTTTCTTCTCTTTGGGAAACTGAAAGCAGGATGAACCAAACTGAACCAAGTTGTTGCTCAGATATGATCTTCATAGACTTTACTGTTACAGAGACAAGACACTGAGTTTTATGCACAAGTTCTGTTTAAAGAAAGTCAATAAATTAATGCTTTTAGATATCGAGTAGTGTCACATATGGGATATATTTCAGTAAGGTTTTTATTATAATTTATATTTAACTTGCAGAAGCTCTGAATAACATGCAGTTGTGACCAGAGCAGCTTCAGAACACAGAGACGCAGCCCTTCCTAGAGAAGATGTTATTATAATCAAATTTACAGTCTAACACTGGATTAAGATTGAAAATATTTTAGGTTTTCCCTTTACAGCAAAAATCTGCTTATTTTAACACTGAAAATTGTCTTTGAAGTCTTTTTTACTATGTTTGAATTTGATGTTAGAGAGATGACTTCATGCCCTGGTTAGTTTCACCTAAACTAATCTGAGCTCCCTTCATGTTTGACTGTAGGTCTGATGTTCTTTCCTTTTAAAGCTTCATGTTTCCTTCTGTAAACATAAAGCTGATGTGAAGGAACAAAAACTCCAGTTTCATTTCATCACTCAAACAGACTGGTCTTTTCAGAGTTGTCTTTGAATAGTTGTGTCCTCCTCAGGTGTCTTTGAAATACGCTGAGCTACAGATGGTCCGACACTGATGTAAAACCACATCCAGCTGGGCTCACAGGGACATCAAGCTGCTTAGAGATGATCTTATATATTTACCTTCAAAGCGCTCATCAGTAATGGTGCATTCACACCGGCCCAACCGTCAACGTCAGAAGCGTCAAGTTTACATGTAAAGTCTATGGTGGAGTCCGTCAGACCAGCGTCAGAGTCTCTGCGTCGCTTTGTGAGCGTTAGCAGAGTCAACTTTCAAAGCTTTTCAAGCGTTTCAGGCGATGACACTTGAAACGCAAGTAACGCAGAAGTTTAGCAAGCTGAACTTTTGACTCTCTAGACGTTCTTGAAGCGGCATGTCAACCAATCAAAGCGTCTCATCGTAGTGACGTACCTGACTGAAGCAGGAAGTCGTCAAACAGTGTGCGGGACAGACGGAAGTAGCGCAGGAAGCAAACCTCATCCATATGTAGCTCCTGGAGCAAATGGTTAAACTCCTTAAACTCAGAATGCATCTGAAGAATGGGGTGTATCCACAAACGGAGTAAATAAAGCCAAGCCGCTCTCTCTATATGATCCGCCATAGCTCAGAACATCCGATAACAAAGGAAGCCCCGCCTTCGCACTCTAACTGGGAGGCGTTACGAGCTTCAACTTTCAAGCGTCAAACTTGGAGCGTTATGAACATTGCTTAACGTTGACAAAGCGTGTAAATTCCCCATAAGTCTCTGGGCTTATGAGACAACTCTCTCCTGAGCTTTCTGTAGACTATGTTCAGTGTGGTGCACCTCACGATACCAAACAGCATGCAGACATGATGCAGACTGACTGACTCCACCTGTGATCTGATTACAGCACACACCTTAGTTTAACACGTCTCTGTGGTCAAATGATTTCAGACTTTTTAGGGTTTTCTTTTTAAAACCATTCAGTTGAACCACAGTTCAAATGTAAAAAAATAACAAAAAGTTATTTCAGTGAACATTCTGGGTTTTTCTTTAACTGAAGGTACCGACAGTTTGTCCACATCTGTACTCCTAATTTAACTTCTTACATAATTTAAAAGCTTTGATCTTTCTCATCTAAAGATGTTCCCAAATATTTACATGCTCAGTTTTTAATTAAATATTGGAATGATAAAAATAATGTGCAGTTTTCAGCCTTTTCCCAGTTTTCTAGAACATTTTAGAATCTGGCCACAGTCCCATTATTAAAAACATTAAAGTCAGGGGAAACCCACTCACTGTTGTTTCCCACTGGTTGTAAAGTACACGCCCTCTCTCCCTGCCTTTTAATCAGAACAACAGACACACACCCTCCTACAGGAAAAACAGAACCACTCCCCATCAACAAACACACACCTGTGCAGTGGTGTAAACAGCACACTTACCTGAGTAAAAGCATTTTTACTGAGTGACGTTCTGGTAGCCTGTGGGGTTATTTTCATCATCGTTCCATCTCCATCAGCATCTTTTCACTCTGTATGCTTCTAAATGTGACACATTCTTTACAGTTTGACCTCTGACCTTTCCCCTCCCTGCTCCTCAGAATGACGCCAAACCTTTCACATAAACTATGAACCTACTCTCAGTATCCAAATTAAAGAAGATGAATCATGCAGTTGCAAAACTATTTCTAACTCTTAATGTTAAAATCATGTTTTGTAAAAAAAAAAAAAAATTGTGATTTATTAATAACAAGTAACTGCAGTAAATATACAGAATTATAGTCCTTTATTAAAATGCTGTATTATTAACTCATCCATAAACTTCAGCATCTTTCCCATCGAATCTGAAACTAATTTGAGTTCATATAAACTTGATGCTGCATGGAAGCAGGCAGTTAAATATAAAGTCGAGGTTTTTGAGCACACACACAAATAAAATATTTAAAAAACACCCAGAAACAGAAAAGAATCAGAAGCTCCATTAGCCAAGACAACATACAGCACAACATGTAAGACAAGCTGGATTTTGGAGGAAATCATCTTTATTTTGTCTTTACACATGCTGTTAATTCTTTGCTTTCTGCCGTCCCGTCACCCAGGAAACACTGAGATCTGTTACTGTGCTCCTGCTTTGAAACTGGATTAATTTTTAACCAGGCATTTAGCTGCAGACAGTTTCTCTTACAGGACCTGCTGCTTTTCTAATGGATTAAAAGCAGCTCCAGCCAAAATCTCTCCACTGAAAATCCCAAATATTACTTTGAAAAGACATACAATTAACATATGTATTCCTGTAAAATACTACAAACCAACACATTAATTACAAATGTAATTGATTAATTTAAAAGTACTTGAGTACTGAACTGTTGGTTGGATCCAGCTGCACATGAACCCTGCAAACTGTCCAGCAACAATAATTACTGATGTAGTTCAAACATACACGGCGCTACATGGCGTCCCCCATGTGCACCGGCTAACGTGCAGCTGCTTTAGGTCACCGGCTTCATCTCCACCAACGTTTGCAACGAGCTCGGAAAAGTAGCGGACAAAGATTTGTTGCTAGAATCCTCAAATGTTTTTTATATTCAGACTAAATGCGTTCAGAGGAGCTCATTCAGAGGCTTGACTGTAAATACGATGCGCTGCATTGTGACACATTTTTAACACAATATTATTTATACTAGTTTAATCAGAGTGATCATGTCTAAATTAGGGCTCAAGGAAAAGATAAGCAACAAAAACAAACTGAACAAGTTCTTCAAATCTGTAGATCGAGCAACTGAATGTCGGTTAAATCAGCTTAGAGATCTGTAAAAGAATCCGTTTCAAGAAGAGAGAAACACAAAAGCAAAAACATTGTTAAAGTTTTTCATCACAGAAGTCATTAAGTGGAAACGATACCTCTTTACAACACAAAGGAGTTTGTCTCAGCTGTCTTCCTGCTTCTCAAACATAAAGACACTCTTTAGAGAACTGGACTGTTCACATTTCAGACTCTCTCCTCCACAGGTGGTTTCAAAACCCCTTTAAAACATCTGACACATGTTCAATTAAAAAACCTCTCAAATAAACCCAAAAAACAAAAGAAGTTGTTGGTTCGTGACTCTAATGAGCCTTTCTGGATCATTTTCTTTGTGAAACTCATTTTAACCCTATAATGCCCCGTGTATCATATTTGCTACATAGTTTAGATCATTTCTAACATGGTTGCTCCCAGTAAATGATCCACTTGCCTTTTTTTCAGGTTAAATCATCATTATTATATGGATGAATGCATTATTATTAACTCATTTTTTATATTACAATTAAACCATAAAAACAGCCAATGTAATAAATGTGATACAAAAAATCTATTATAAATATAAATAATATGATACAGCAAGAAACGGTTGTGAATTTTGTTCTAAGGCTTCGTAAACGTCTCAGTTCCAAATAATCAGAATTTTCTGGTTATTTTTTAATAAGTTGGGTCTTACAGGGTTAAATAGAACCAAAGCAGTTTTTTTAATTAGAGGTGAAACGTTCTCTTCCCTGAAAAATGAGAGAATGACACAGGATTTTAAACACAGTCAGAAGATGGGAAGGATATTAGAATATCTGTGACCAGAGCTGCAGGCTGGATGTTAGAAACACAAAAGGTTTTGTTGGTAGTGGAATGTTTGAGCTTTAGATCTCACCGAACCAGCATTCCTACATAAAACCTCTCCATCTTCCTGTCTGTGATGATGCTGCTGTGATGTTTAATTCTTCGAGGTGACAGCAGGTAAATCTAGTTTCTTGCGTTTTATTTTTCCAGTGTTATGATGAAATATGATTAACCCGAATATGGGAAAGTAAAAAGTTGAATACTTTTTAGTTTAATTTGGCCTTTTGTAGCTAACATTTAGATTAATGACTTTCAGAGAAGCTAAATTCTTGAGGGAAAAGTTTAAATGGGGATTTAAGAGGTAGGACAACATTTTAAAACCACAAAGGAGCATTTAATAACAGGAGCTGGTTTGACTGGGTGAGCGAGTGGCTGGGGGTTAAACCACATGGGCTGAAGTGCCAGCTGAGTCCCTGCTTTGATATCATTTATCTAACTGGAGTTTTTGTATAAAAAACATTTTGCCGAGCTGTTTGACTCTCTGCTCAGACTGTGTTAGAAGCGGCGTTTACTGGAATGTCAGTAATGTTTAACCAGACTGGCTCCAGGCTAAAGTCAGTAGTTCAACACCAGTGACCACCACACTCACACTAATCTCTCTGTGTCTCAGTTTACTCTAAACGGGGGTCTTTTTTTATATTTAGGAGTTCAATTCTACATTTATGATCAAATGAGTTCACACACTGGCTCTGATCCATCTCCAGGAGTTCAAACACTGGGTTTTATGTATCTGCATGTCTAATAAACCGCCCTCACACATTTTTACCAAAAGCTGTGGAAACATTTACTACCATATATAAAACAGCTGGTTCTGATTATCAAATTATCATACAGCGTTGCACATTTAACAAATATTGTGAGTACAATCCTTTTCGACTGAAATGCAACAAAAACTAAAGAAAACTAATGATGGACTGAGTTAATCCACAACATTTCAGTCTCTACAGTCCAGTGAGGCATTGCTTATCTGGATTGAATCTCAGCAAAGTTTCGAAGGATCGTTTTCTGCTTTGACCCAGATGTGGCATATTTATTCTGGTCCAGTTTCTAACCTTCATGGTTTTAGATTAGAGCTTCTGTGTCTAAAATTCTCCCTGTGTGTTTGTTGGTTACTACAGCTGTTTGTGTGTGTGTGTGTGTGTGTGTGTGTGTGTGTGTGTGTGTGTGTGTGTGTGTGTGTGTGTGTGTGTGTGTGTGTGTGGGTTTGTATTTCTGACCTCCTGAGGACCAGTTTCCTGACTTTTACTATCTTTCTGGGGTCCGAGGGTTCTTGTGGGGACCGAAGCCTGGTCCCCATGAGGGGGACTCCCCTTTTTAGGGTTAGGGGTTAGGTTTATAGGTATGGTGTGAATAGAGTTTTAGTTAGTCTTAGGGTTAGTTATAGATCAGTAATGGTTAAGGTTAGTAAAAGGGTTTGAGTTAGATATAAATCTAGTTACTAAAATCAATGGAAGTCAATGGACGGTCCCCATAAGGATAACAAAACACACTTGTGTGTGTGTGTGTGTGTGTGTGTGTGTGTGTGTGTGTGTGTGTGTGTGTGTGTGTGTGTGTGTGTGTGTGTGTGTGTGTGTGTGTGTGTGTGTGAGAGAGAGGGTAGGTTAGGGTTGATTTAATACAGATGTAGCATAGATTCCAGCCTGCAGCTGAACCTGCTTTGCTGATATTTGTGGCTTTCTTTGCTGCTGTGTGGGCCGTTACATGAACGGTAGGATGTTAAAACCCCTTAACGTTATGTTCTGTAGGGAACACCTTCCTGGAGGAAACTGGAAACAGAGCACACTTTTAATTTACCTGTAAGACTCCACAGTAAGACTTCCCCTGAACCCAGCTGGGACATTTCTGCATGGAGAAGCTGCTTGTAGAAACAGGCTCGTGCATGTGTGGGTTTTCTTTGGCAACTCTGGATTTCTCCCACTTACTAAAAATGTACATGATGAGCTAACTGGCAACTCTACTGGCTGTATGTGTGAGTGTATATGCTAGTGGTTGTTTGTGTCTCTGTGATGGACTCATGACCTGTCCAGGTGTGACCACACCTAAACACCAGCTCCCCACGACCCTGAACATAAATGAGCAGGTTTAGAAAATGACTGACAACCCTGTAATACAGACACATCTAAGGACATGTGTCTTTAAGTCTGTTATCTTTTGTCTTCAGTCTCGTGTCCTCAAGTTGGATTATTTGTGATGGAAAATTGAACTGATTATTGGTTATTGTCAGGCTTCTCATGTTCAGTACGTGAATTAGAAGCAGAGAAACAGCAATAACAAACACCTTGAGGATCTTCTTTCATTAAACTCATAGAATAAGAAGAATGAAGAAGTTATTAAAAGTAAAACTGGACTGCTAAAAGTTAAACATCTAAATTTTCTTGTGTGAATATTGAAACTGATTAAAAAACAATAGATGTCATTTAGAATGAAAACTGGTCCTGGGGTGTCATGAAGGGTTTAAACTGAAAAAAAACCGCTGAAAAAACTGCTGAAAAACCCACAGATTGCATCAGTAGTTTGTCTTTTGAACAAAGTAAGGAAATTTATTGTATGTTAAAAATGATCAAAGTTTTTTCAGTATGAGGAGCTCCACTTGCAGGACAGCATGCTGCTCTCAAACTATTCTTTTTATAGCGATATGAGTGGGTAACTTTACTCTTCCATGTAGCATATATTTCAGAAGGTTTTGGATTTCCTGAGGTTTTAGTAAACAGAGCCAGGCTAATTGTGTTTGCCTCAGGGCATGTGGAAAACCATCCTTCACTTGTCCAGCTGAACAGCAAGAACAAAATACATAAAACAGCTGAAACCATGCACATTTGATTTGTGCTGCTTTTGTGTTTGGAGTTGTGCATTTTATAGATGGGATGCATCATTTTGTATCAGTTTGTAGTAAATTCACATGACTTTTAGTAGTTTTTGTTTCATTTTGGTTATATTTAACCTTGACATTAGGTTTATATTTTCAGCCATTCATTTTGTTATTTTTTCTTTCAATCGTAGTATCATTTTGACAGTTTCCTACTTATTTCCATTCTGTTGTCACTGTGCATCACATAGTGTATTTTATTTGTTTCATTATTTCTTTGCATTTGTTTTGTCTCTTTATGGCTGCTTGTAATTATTTTTGTCACAATACTATAATAGTTTTGCCTTTTATCTTCATTTGTATATTAAGTAAAGTCTACATAATATTTCTGTGTACAAATAATTTAACTTGAACCAAAGTTGTCAAGTGGATCCCAAAAACATTTTTTAAATAAAAATGAAGGAGACCCCTAACCGACTTAAACTAGTTATCAAAGCGCTGATTGGTTGTCCAGTTATATTGGGTGGGGTTTTGTACATTTTGAAGCACGTAATTGGTTGGTGTGAGTTTTCTCTTGTGGTGGGCGGAGTCTTACTGTAGCTCAGAGTCTGTCACGCAGGAATCAAACATTCAACAGCGTGACGGGAGTAGCGTCGAGTGACCGGAACTCTGACTGGGATAAGATATCTGTTTAGAAACTTAATTATTTGAAACTAAATGACTATTTCCTTTTCTCAGAAGGCATTTGGGTTTTTTTTAATTCAGGATATGAAAGCCTTGGAAGGATTTGTGGCCATGCCAGTGGACTTAAGCTAGTGACCGGAGAAGAGGGACGGAGACCGGGAGACGGTTGAGCGCAATTTAAAGCGGAAACCGTCTCATACAGAGCAAACGGAGGAACCTGTAAACAGAAACACACACAGGTTTGGGTAATTACCGTGTCTTGAGATCGTTTTTAGTAACCAGCTGCGTAGTTTTTGGGTGTTTTTGATGATTCGAGAAGTTTTTTCCGCAAATGACGTGGAATAGCACGATGAGCAGTGGTTACAGCAGCTTGGAAGATGATTCCGAAGAATACTTTTTTACAGCCAGGACCTCTTTCTTCAAAAAACCCTCCGGAAAAATCACAGAGAGCAAGGTAAACAATGAAAACCTGTTGATTCCTGTAGAAAATAATCAAGACTTTATGGTTTAACCACCTGTTTTCTCGTGTCAGGTTGATTTCACCAAACACGGTGACAGAACCATTTGTGAGGCCCAACGTGGAAATATAATTATAACTAAATCATAAATATTTGTTGAATCTAAACTTCTACATGCGATGTTTTTACACTGACCTGCCCACAGGTGATGCATGAAACTGTCAGGTGTTGGAGTTTAACGACAACCCAGTTTTTCCTGTTTTGTTTTTTTTTTTGCTGGAGAACAGAATTGTTGCAGCCACGTTACATGAGTTTAAATTGAGAATTGTACATGTCTTTAATAAAACACTGGCCTTTCTGTTGCTGTTCACAACAGATCAGACATGTCTTCATGTCACCTTGTCCACATCGGGTTTCTTGGGTGATAAATGCAGAAATAGATTAAAACTTTGTGTCTTTGCACATCAAACTTAGACAGAAGCCTTTGATGGATTCAGTTTCTCAAGCTTCGTATATTTCTTTTGCACTGCTTGATGTCTGAGGCTCAGATTCAGATTGATCATTTTTTCTTCAGCTTCTAGTCTTTTTAGTTAAGTTGCTTCATTTTCTCCTAAAACTGCTGAAATGCAGCAGCTTTTATTTTGCCTTAACGAACAGCTTGAGGCGACAGTGCTGCGTCTTGACTGATGATCATGGGTCTTTACTAGTTGTTTGTCCTTTCAGGTGTGTTTCTTTCTTTAAGTAAAATATTCTGAAAATGATTTTTCTGTCATTATATGACCTGATGTGACAGTTTTAACAAGGAGTGATGCTTATCCATTGCACAGGAGTGTTTCCAGTAAAACAAATACCTTGTTGGTTGATGTCTTGAAAAGAAGATTTGTAGACGTCTTCAGATGTTCCCAGGTCAGCTTCTGCTTGTTCACATACTGAACAGTTCTGCACCACAGATGCAAGATTTCATTACAAACCTGTTAAAGAGAACAAATTCAGTTATAGGATATCTTAAATTAAATCAAATGTATTTTAATTTGGATTTACATGAAATATGAATTAATACAGAAGTTCTGGTTTGTGCTCTTAAGCAGCAACAGATAGTCGGATCCAAGTGCCCCACTTGATTCTCACAGTATATTTCCATTACACAGCCAGTTTGCCCGTTGCCTTGAAGACGCAGCATCCTGTAAGAGAATCAAGCTATTCATTCTCTGCCCACTGTGTGTTTGTGTGACATGACTTGCTTTGCAGATTCTGCAGCAATGCATGACCCTTCACTTTTCTATAGGTCTTCATTCCTAACAGCATTGTGTGTTTGTGGATGAACAATGTGGCTCATGCAGTGTTGCAGGCAGGGGGTCGTGACCTTAATGGTTCGAGGCCTGAAATGAGGGACTGAATGGTTTCCTGCATGTCAACAGTAGTTAAAGCTGAAGAGGGGAGCTGCCCCAGTGTCTGACACTGCTGGATGAAATAACTCTGGTAAAGAGTACATGCATATTCATATTTAATGACACATGGGGATGTTAGCTTTGTAAACTGGAGCTGCTGCTGGTGCCAGTATGAATCTAAGTCCTTTGTTTTTACTGGAGAGCAGTGGAGTTGGCCCATATTTCTCATTAGAAGAACCAGCATCACTGTGAAGGAGAAAGTGGAGTTTAATAAGCCTGAGTTTAAACAGAGACGACAAACAGAGAGGAACACAAAGACTGACGGGTAATGAACTGGTTCTAGTTGCTCAAACAGGGAAATGGGTTGTAAGAGCCTGTCAGAGGAGATTTATCTTCAGCCTGAAGCAAACGTTATATCCACGACCCATCGACACACATACACCGACACTCCTTTAGTGCCTGAATGGTAGTTTTTGTTGAGGAAATGTCACACTGACCAGTGTCACAAGAAGAAGCACTCGGGGTTAATCCCACCCAACCCCCAGCATGCACACACAGAGTGAACAGCTGAAGCTGCTCATTTTTAATTCAAATCATCCTCCCAGACTGGAGGGTTACTGTACGGTAGCTGTCAGGAGCCACGTTGCTGCTTCCACCAGATACAATGATCTGATTTATAGCTTAAATCCAGAACAAGAGAAACATCACTTAATGTGATTCAGTGGGTTTGATGCGACATCATTTGATGTCACAGTACATTTAATACAGTTTATTTAGCTAGAGATTGATCAACTGAAGGACCGTCTCAAGTCCTGTTTCACGTCTTCAGCTGTTTTTTTATTTTCTCTCGTTTTTAATGACTCAAATACTGCAGGTCTCGTTTTAGGCCTGACTCTCCTTCTTTTATCCATCAGCTTTAATTACTTTGAAAGTTTTATATTATGCTTTCATTGTCATGTAAAAGGAGGGAAAAATCAGCCAAATTGCAAAGAAAAATGTTTAAATACTTTAAAGAATAATTTTTAATCCACCAGTTGAAACCAAAGAACTAAATTCTGAACAGGAAGTGATGAAACGTCAGTCTTTAGTACAAACCACATCACATCTCAGTGCGGCGTCCTCAGCAGCTTATGATTTCAGCAGGAGTTTTTATTATGCGACAGAGTTCATGTTTGTAACAAAAGCATTCATTTCTCATGTGTTGACGACAAGCTTCCAGCTGTAGGAGAATGACGGTGTTTGCAGCTTGTGTTTGCTCGTCTAACGAGGCGAGAGGACTGACCTCTTCCTTTACGTCACATTGTGAGATATTAGGTTTGTTTGTGGATCCTTCACTTCCACTGCTGATAGATTTATGGTCCAACATCTCCACCTGACTACTTCCTGTGATCCTCTCCAGGTTCCTATTTGTTTGTTTGCAGGTTTTGCATGTGTCCTGTTAGACCTGTGTTTTTGTAATAACTGAAACTTTGTTACAGTCACAGTTTATCAGATGTTGAATTTCTTTAGAATGCTGTCAGAAAATGAACCCTGTCATGCTGCACTTAGCCTTTAACTTCCTTAACGGTTGTGAGAAAGTAGTTCTTCAGTTTTATCTCCAAGGACACTTTGTAGACGGACTGACTGCCATTCTGATTTATGAATGCAGATCTTATCGCTCTTCTTTTATTCTCTAACACTCTTATAAACTGGTTTTTATCCTAACAAACGTGTCCCGACACACAGGAGACATTAACATGTCTTTTTATT
This sequence comes from Pachypanchax playfairii, assembly GCA_006937955.1. NCBI lineage: Eukaryota > Metazoa > Chordata > Actinopteri > Cyprinodontiformes > Aplocheilidae > Pachypanchax > Pachypanchax playfairii. The sequence goes on from SSNP01000065.1 coordinate 82,442, forward strand.
TCTGAATTGAACCTACTTTTCTATCCTTCATTTGATATTTATTTGTTTTGATATTTATTTTAAATGAGTTACACAACATGTAAATAAGTGGATAATTTGTTAGCTTTGTTTTTATCTGATGGTTAAAACTTTTTCCTTCAAATTTGGGAACGTTTTTAGCTTATAAGTTAAAAACCAGGTGATTTGTAAATGAGACAGTCTAAACAGTGTAACTGTAATAAAACATAGCTGCATTGTTTAATATGGACAACCTTGTTAGTAGCTTGAACACACACTTGCTGTGATTGTTTTTACTGAAAAAGCAGGCTGTGTTAAATCTCAGGTTGCTTTTTCTATTACTCACATCTTTGTCACTAGATTTCCTTCCTCTGTTCAGCTTTATTCGGTTGTCCTGCTTCGTCACTTCCTCTCTGTTATCGACTCTGTGTCCAGTTGGCTTTAACTTTGACTTTAACTGCAGATTCAGCAGATTTCAATCTATGACTTGAACTTCTGTATCATATATTTGAGATAATTACTGGGTAACGGCTGTACAGTAAGAACAAACAGTATCATCAGCTTCTCAACATATCTGGACAAAAAATAATCTAAAATTAAATATTGACAACAAAACAGACTTTTAGGGTAAATTTGTTCTGGATTAAATTTGTGATTGTAGTGAGAAGATTAAGCTCATCAACGTAGGAAGAAATATTTAAAATTCATGTTTTAAAAGTAAATTAATTTATTTTTAGTATTTAGTATTATATAGTATATTTAGTATTTGAAGTTATAGTTCCATGTTTTTCTTAAAGAGACCCTTCCATTAAAAACATTTTTTCTGAGGTTTCTGTTGAATATTTTAGCTCCACAGGTGTTCTTACCTTCATAGTGGGTGTGAAAACAGGTCAACAACTTCTCTTTCAGTTTTAATCTCTCAAACTACGCAGGTGGCGATAAAACCCGAGTTCTCCCGAATCCGAACGGCCTGTATTTGTTTCATCACAACTCCTTTGTTCATTAGTATTCATCAGCTCCCGCAGTTGAAACCACGACTAGCATGCTGGCTAAAAGCTGTTAGCATAAGACGTAGCAAACAGGAAGAGAGAACGTCTGATGTTACCATGTGCAGCGGGGCAGGAAACAGTATACCTTGCTCCTATAGGCTAGTTTGTTAGCCAATCAGAGCCCAGCAATTTAGAATAATAAATATTAACGAGCTGCTGCTTGAGGCCTGACACGGAACGAGTTGGAACCACCCGAATTTTAATGCAGACAGATTGAAAGATCTGTAAATCAGTGTTTCCTGACTTTTTTTTAGATATAAAATGTTTCACATTACTGGTTAATAATTAAGAAATAACCACAAAGTCCTGAAATTTGAATGAAATGGCATCTTTAAGGAATGAATCAGACCATCCAGAAAGCTGAAGGAACTTCTTCACATGCTGAAAAGTCTTTAGATAAAACACTAAAGCTTAAATTACCTCCTAGTGAGTGTCACCTTCAAGTAAAACACTGGGTTATGGTTCTAAAGCATAAATAAGGTAAAGGTTAGGTAAAATCTGAGAACAAAGAATTAAGCCTCAGATTTAATGATTCTAATTCTAGTGACCTTCTTTTAACATCCAAAATTAACATTTTCACCGTCGTCACCTCTATGTTTTGATCTTGTTTTGGTTGGTGTGACTTGACAGTGAAATACATCAAAGAACAGTTAACACAACTGACTGCAGTATTTTATGGCCTTGTATGAGACCAGATGTTTCTAAAAAACATTCTATAGTTTTTTAAATCTAACATTGTCCTTGATTTATTTTTCTGCAGTAAAATCAGTTTTAAAAGCTGTTTTCTTACAGAAACGCCTCAATTCCTTAAAACTCATGATACAGTTTTATTACAAATACCAGTTTAACTATATATTCTTCAGCCAGTTGTTTTCCTGTATTGTCTTTGAACCTTTTTAAAGTGAGTCAGGCCACACCTACTCATGCTTATTACATTTGTGACCCATTAAACTTTACACAGTTTGGCTGTTTATCAAATGCTGCACGTTCTTTATATGAGCTGCAGAGTTTTAAGTGTTTTCAGTTGAAGTCGACCACGTTTAGACTCGCAGTTCTTCCACAGACACCAGAGACAGTTTGTACACAGTCAGGACCTGATTTTGTGCAGCCTTGTCTATAAGTAGGTGAAAGTATGGAGTACACACACATTTATTTTAATTGTTGTAAACCTTATAGTGCAATAGCTGTTCTTGAACCTCACTAAACAACCATTTATGTTTTTATTTTTGCAGTAGGTTTAAAGGAAAAAACCCATTGAAACAAAACTAGACCAGATTAAAATTGACTGCTGTCTGAATCTTTGAAAGAGATGTTGAGTGTTGGTGATATGTGAAGTCATCTGTTGCTCATCCTTTAGACATGCTATCTGACTGGAAAACACAACAACTATTTTACAGATTGCTGTGGAACTCCTCTTTTCCAGAGGATGGATCTGCTGACAGTCCAGATTTTGTATTTGTGCTGACATGGTGGATTATATTTATGCTTTTGCCTGAAAAATCCCAACAGCTGTTGGATGAACTGCATGTTGTACATTTTTAACACACATTTACTCTTAAGATTAATTTGTTTGAGTTGTTCAAGTTCAAGTGTCCTTGAATGTCCAGACCCTGAAAGATTATTGTCTTATAAAACATGTCAGCTGTAATGTATGAGATGTGTTGCAGCATCGTGCCGGAGGTGCTTCTTTATGTGACTCTTTCACTTCCTGAGTCTCTGCAGAACATAAGGGATGTTGTTCTTAAGTGTGTGACTCTCACTATCTCTTCAAACAGAGCCAGGCTGCTTTTATGCCTGGAAACCAACACAGAGACACACACACAACAGCGTGTGTTGTATAATAAGATAAATTGGCCTTTTTAAAAGAACTACCTGCGTCATGGAGAATATGAAGTGTTCATCAGGACTGTGTGTGTTTGAAACAAGAAAGTTGGACTGAGTTTAAAGATTCATGAAGGCAGCGTTTAGGAAAAACTGCACTTGGTATAATATCAGCTGATCTTATTTTGAAGGCTAAGCCTAAGATAACAGTTGCAGCTGCTGTAAGAACAGCTACAAGCTGCTTTACTTGGAAACTAAACACTTAAAGACCCACCCCAATGAAAATCATGTTTTTCGTGTTGGTAACATCTTGTTCTTGTGGCGTTTTTCTGATGCTAGAAGATGTATCTTAAAGGTAAAGTATGTCAGAATGTTACAGGTAAATACTTACACAACAGTCTAACGTCCCACTGATGTTGAAAATAAAGTCACATTGTAACAGATCTCGATCTCAGCCACCTGTATTTTGTCATTTTAAAAAAGCTAGCCCGGACTGGAATCATTATTTACACGTCCAGACTTCCTGGTTCCATAACGAATCACATGTGAGTCTGCAAGGCTGCAAGTCTTCAACACAAGCAGCTGGAATTCAACAACGAGCAGCAGCAAAAAGTAAGAAACCACCATCATCCTTCCAACTGAGCTGTCGAGCTGTACATGATGGGGCATTCAAACGCACTTAGGAAAACTCAATGCTGAACAAATAGACCTTCAAACTTTCCCAAAAATTGAACAAATACAAAAGAAACTAAATGAGAATCAACATCAGAACTGGCAACCCAACAGAAACATCATGGAGGGGGTGAGTGGCTGAGAACAGACGTTTTTTTTCTACATGAACTACAGGACTCGGATTTGACGACAAGGTCTAATTCTTACATACTGTAACTTTTAAGAAAATTAAGCTCAAAATTGTATTTCTGAGTTAGCCTGACCAATCAGATCCTCCTGCATTATGTTCAAATGCAGAAGGGTCTGACACCGGAGCCGCACCCATTCAATTCCACGTCAAATTTAATGACGGACCAATTACATATCACCTTTGTTGTGCGTCATCCTGAAAACACGGAACTAGCGTTTTCCACCCAGAGCACAACATTCAACATGGCGGACTCGGCTGTGGATGAAGTGTTTGCACAGTGTTTGCTTGAGGCGGTCAAATACCTGAACCGAGTGTGCAATGACACCTCGTATTCGCAAGTTTTTGACACAAAAGCGACAACTGTCATTAATTGTCTTTTCTCCTCCATTAACCATGGCTAGCTACCATTACGGCTCCGCTCGCTAAACCTCTTGTTTTCGTTCCGCCTCGTGTGTATCCGCTTTAGCGTCACATATGTTGCGTCACTTCCGGGTTTCTGTGATTGGTTCTCTCTCAACTGGCTAAGCCCGCCTTCGAAATTGAGAGACAGTGGTTCAGCTTCAGGCCCTCACGTCTTTGTAAAGTAATCTGTCAAAGACGTGAGGGCGTGGTTGATCAGGTAATTTCGGAGTACTTCTGCATTCAAACTTAAGTGAATCAGTAGCAGACACTAAAATGAGATCTAAAAACAGACTGGATTTGTGACATAGAAAAATTTTGGGTGGGTCACAAGCTCCTGCTCTGCTATTGGTAGCGCTAGCATCAACATAGAGCTCTCAGCAACAGGGAGGGGTGGAGGGGATCCTCCTCACCAACAGTTCCACCCACAGCACAGAGGCAAATTACTAATGAGCTACTGCTGCTATGCAGAAACTACTTCCTAGAAAATGACACGTTTTGATTAAAAACTCCATAATCATAATTTAAAGACCACTGAGAACATTTTAAAATAGATCAAAGATGAGTGGAGTGGGTCTTTAAGAGTTTACCAACTACCATCAACACTCAACTCAGGGTTAAAACACTGAAATGGATCACATGTCCTGCTGACAACATGGACAGCCTGCACCTCTGCTCCAGCTCAGCTGTTTACAGGTGAGCTGTACCTGCAGGGAGAGGAATAAAATACTGCTGTGATAGAAATGCTTGTAACAGAAAAATCCCACAACCAGCTGCGTCAAACAGACTGTTTATTGTATAATATCCACCATAAACAGGTGGTTTCTGACCTCAACTGTTAGGACCAGATCATGTAGACAAACCTTAAAGGGTCAAAGTACTTCAGATGAAAGGTGAACCCTGAATGGAACCAACAATAATTTAATTCAAGATAATTATTATTGTTTTGGCTTTGTCACTGTAGCTTTCGTCACAATATTATTATAATTAATTTTCACAACAATGTTGCTCTGATGCTTCTCGTGACAGGTCATTAGACTCAGAGGTTTGGTATTTGAGAACCTCCCCCAGACTAAAACCTGATACCGGAGTATACAGTCCACATGTAACATGAAGCAGAAGCAGTGAAACCGTGTGCATGTTAATGAAACGGAGCAGATCTTTCTGTGTTTATACAGTAAGTAATGAAGGTTCCACTGTGGTCTGTAAGTGATTCTATCTCATCCTGCTCATCTGGGAGCAGTTTTAACAGTCTGTGATCTCCAAGCAGCCATTTTCCTCAAACCACAGCGCTCTCTGAGGCGTTCTGCTGCTCGCTTTGATGTTCACAGGAGAAAGTGAGAGTAGAACAATGAATGACAACAGGTCTTCAGAAAGGGAGAAACCTCCACTGGATACTTACAAGACCCCCCCCCCTTTTATGCAGGAATGTTTGTGTGAAATTTTGTCTTTCAGCTGTTTTTAGAAAAGCTGAATGTGTGTCTAGTGTGTAAACAGTGCTCATAATTACAACTACAATTCCACAAAAGTAGGGTTGTTGTATAAAATGTAAAGATGCAGAGAGTTGTAATTCTCAAACACATATTTTATTCCCAGTAGAATATAAACAACATTTCAGATGTTGAAGCTGATATTTTATCATTTCATAGAAGTTTTTGGATCATGAAGCATGCGAGAGGTTCCTGTCTGAATTGGCAAAGCCTTGAATATTATTTTGAAATTAAGAGCTGAGAGATTTCCCTTTTGAATCTGAACAAAAAGTCTGTCTTTCAGTTTCATGATGCATTTAAATATTTATTTATAAACATAAACAATGTTCATGTTTGTTTTAAACAGGGACATAAAGAAATGCGGGTAACTATAGATAAAATAAATGTTGATGTACAGCTGTGTGCAAACACACAATCACCCTTTAAAAACATTATTATTCTATAAAATGAATTCTTTAATATTTCTGCATCTTCTGCCTTTTTTGGCCATGACTATACACTCACCGGCCACTTTATTAGGTACACCTGTCCAACTGCTCGTTAACACTTAATTTCTAATCAGCCAATCACATGGCGGCAACTCAGTGCATTTAGGCATGTACACATGGTCAAGACAATCTCCTGCAGTTCAAACCGAGCATCAGTATGGAGAAGAAAGGTGATTTGAGTGACTTTGAACGTGGCATGGTTGTTGGTGCCAGAATGGCTGGTCTGAGTATTTCAGAAACTGCTGATCTACTGGGATTTTCACGCACAACCATCTCTAGGGTTTACAGAGAATGGTCTGAAAAAGAAAAAATATCTAGTGAGCGGCAGTTCTGTGGGCGGAAATGCCTTGTTGATGCCAGAGGTCAGAGGAGAATGGCCAGACTGGTTCGAGCTGATAGAAAGGCAACAGTGACTCAAATAACCACTCGTTACAACCAAGGTAGGCAGAAGAGCATCTCTGAACGCACAGTACGTCCAACTTTGAGGCAGATGGGCTACAGCAGCAGAAGACCACGCCGGGTGCCACTCCTTTCAGCTAAGAACAGGAAACTGAGGCTACAATTTGCACAAGCTCATCGAAATTGGACAATAGAAGATTGGAAAAACGTTGCCTGGTCTGATGAGTCTCGATTTCTGCTGCGACATTCGGATGGTAGGGTCAGAATTTGGCGTCAACAACATGAAAGCATGGATCCATCCTGCCTTGTATCAACGGTTCAGGCTGGTGGTGTAATGGTGTGGGGAATATTTTCTTGGCACTCTTTGGGCCCCTTGGTACCAATTGAGCATCGTTACAACGCCACAGCCTACCTGAGTATTGTTGCTGACCATGTCCATCCCTTTATGACCACAATGTACCCAACTTCTGATGGCTACTTTCAGCAGGATAATGCGCCATGTCATAAAGCTGGAATCATCTCGGACTGGTTTCTTGAACATGACAATGAGTTCACTGTACTCAAATGGCCTCCACAGTCACCAGATCTCAATCCAATAGAGCATCTTTGGGATGTGGTGGAACGGGAGATTCGCATCATGGATGTGCAGCCGACAAATCTGCGCCAACTGTGTGATGCCATCATGTCAATATGGACCAAACTCTCTGAGGAATGCTTCCAGCACCTTGTTGAATCTATGCCACGAAGAATTGAGGCAATTCTGAAGGCAAAAGGGGGTCCAACCCGTTACTAGCATGGTGTACCTAATAAAGTGGCCGGTGAGTGTATTTCATAAAGCAGTTTTATTTTCAGGAAGTTCTTTTAAAAAATGTTTCTCCTTTAAAGGATGGGACCTGGTGAGTCACCATGTGGTTTGAATTTAATATAACTAAAACTTACAAGTTGCGGATTATTTTCTATAATCTCAGGTGAATTAGTGAAATTTTGTGTGAATGTGAGCTGAATTTTGGATGAAAGTGCCAACGTGTTTCTGAGCACGTTGTCGTTTTATCCAGCTGTTCATCCTGATGCTGATGTGTTACTTTATAACGTAATGCTGTCTGTCCTTCACAAGAACATTTTATACTTTTCTTTAACCACCTTATATTTTCTGTCTTTTTTCAGAGAAATAAATGACAGATTTCAGACTTACTATAATAAATGATTCATTTATTTTCAAGATAATGAATACAATTCCAAACACCCAGTTCATCTTAAAACACGCCTGATGTTAGAATAACACAATGACTGCGTGTTGAATAACTCGTCACTCTGATCATATTCTGCTCTGAGGTGCTTTCAGACACTTTGTTTGTGATGCTGCATGTTTGGGTGTGTGTGTGTATTTTGGACAGTATGATGATAGACAGTGTGCGTAGATGAGGGGTTGTAGAGATTATTCATGATGCTAAAAGGGACTTTCCGCTGTAGCTGAGTTGGACGGTTCACTTGATTGTACTCTGACACCACAGTCATCACCTACTCAGCATATCTCACAGGTGATGTTTCTCTTTGTCACCCAAACACGCCTCCTCATTGTGCTCGTACCACAGGAAGTAACAGTAATCTTTTACAGAACGTAATATTAAAGGGGCCATTTTATACAAATTTCAGGACTTTGTGGTTATTTCTTAAGTATTAACCAGTAATATGAAACATTTTATATCTAAAAAACATCAGGAAACACAGACTTTTCAATCTGTCCGCATTAAAATTCGGGTGGTTCCGGCTCCTTCCGTCAGGCTTCGTCAGCAGCTCGCTCATATTTATTATTTGAATTTGCTGGACTCTGATTGGCTAACAAACTAGCCGATGAGTGCAAGGTATACTGTTTCCTGCCCCACTGCGCATGGCAACATCAGACTTTCTCTCTTCCTGTTTGCTACGTCTTATGCTAACAGCTTTTAGCCAGCAGCATGCTAGGCTTGGTTTCAACCACGGGAGCTGATGAAAACTAACTCCTTTGTTCGTTAGTATTCGGCAGCTCCCACAGTCTCACTTCTGTGAGATTCTGGCTCGATGGATGGAGCAACATTTCTCATCTAAAGAGGGAATTTTACAGCATGTTTAACAACACAAGCTAAATAAAAGGAGGTGCTAAAATGTATCCTGCCACATCAAGTACAGTTGATTTTGCATACAGTTGTGAAACATGGTTGGAATTTTTTTTACCAACTTGTTCCCTGAAGGTAAAAGCTACATGTTTTCAGAAAGTGTCTGCACATGTCATCGGATAAACTCACAGGACGTTCTGAGACTGTAGGAGTGAGACGGGTTGAGCTTAATTCAGGAACAAATAAACTGATGTGACTCGTTCTGTTGCTTCATGAGGGACTCAGTGAGGCTAATGTGAACTTTGTTTCAGTTACTTGAGAGTTATACTGCTGTTTGCTGGAGTTTCACTGCTCGTCCTTGTGTGAAGTGTGTTTAGTCTTTCCATGACCTCCGAAAAGTTCAGCTACTTTAAATAAATAAGTCAAGTTGTTTTTTTCACATGAAGGAAGGAAACTTTTGATCTTTTAATGCAGGATTTTCACCTTTAGAGGCTTTTGAGTCAATTCTATGACAAACTTCTGTTTTTTTCAGGGTTTTTATTGTTGATTTAACTAAAAGACATTATCATCTTGTTTGTCAACCTGTTTTTTTAAATCTGTCAATAGTAAACTTTAGAGATCAATTCATGAAATTGGGTTAAAATGTGAGCGACTTTTCAAATAAAACATCTCACAGAGCTATAAAAATGCAGATTATTATTAATTTATGTTACAATCTTTGATCTTACACTGAAGTGTTTTCAGTTTATTGACAATAAAAATCAGATTTATTGACACAGACTATAATGAAAACAGACATTTTACTCTGCAAATCGTCTTCTGGTTCTTCAAGGTTGCAACCATGAAGTTTCCTAATCTCTGCCAACACATGCTTACTCACTACGTGCACACACACATGCACGCACGCGCACGTCTCTGGCTCTTTGTCGCTGTGTTCTCGTGTTAACGGATCATTGAATGTGGCTTCAGGATGGAGAATCTTGAACTCTTGTGTGCTTGTTGTATCGTTTGCAGTCTGATGAGGTGTTTAATAGAGATTTCCAGGCTGTTTCTCAGCAGGTTGTTTTAAACATCAGCTCCAGAGTCAGATGAAAATGTTTCGTGTTTATCTTACAGGGTATATTTATTTTCAGAGCAGCACAATTAACAGTGGAAACTGTAAAGTTATTTTCATCTTCCATCTTTGCTGCTTTGTATTTTTCTCATTTTTTCCTTTTGATTATCTTATTTTTGTATCACATGTTCCTCCTTTTCCTACTAATTCAGCCTTACTTCTCCTCCTCCTCCTCAGTGCTCCTGGTAATAGTGCGAGCTCCGTCTCTGGGTGGCCTTTACAGGCTCATTGTGGTTTCCTCACAGACTGTTGAGTTTAACACAGACTGGATGTTCTGTAGTCTCTGAACCACACTGCAAACGTTCAGATGGTCCTGCAGGACGGTGTCCGTGTGGTCCACTTTGGTTCCTGTCACTGTGTTTCCTGTCTCCATGTGGTCCAGCAGGTTTAGTCTGCAGGTTTTATCTTGCTAACACAAAGGTTTGACAGATCCAGTCTGCGCTTGTCAGGATTATTTTTACTCTTTGTATTTAGGGTGTTGGAATAAACTTTTTAGTATCAGTTATGTTCATTTCTTTACCTTTGTTGTCTCAGTTTCATTGGCTGGTTAATGTCACATGTCACTAATTTCCTAAAATCAGATGTTTATATTAGAGATGGTGTGTTGGATGCAGCAGGGTCGATGAACTTGCTGCTCTCGAACCACATGTGGCTCGTTGATTCTGTGACGATGGTGAAATTTCCAACACTCCTTGAATGTAGCACAGCCGTAAACAGCTTTGCTCGTTCTGTGCAGGTGGAAAATAAAAAGAGGAGAACACGATGTTCTGATATTCTTATTACAACCTTCTTTCTCCTGATTGAAATCAGCTGAAATTAAGAGTTTGTTTAATTAAAGAAGACTGAAGATGTTGGGAAGGGAAACATCTGCATCAGATGTGATTGTTAATGTGGGATTTTAAACATCTTTAGGTTCTCTGGGGTGTTTGTGGTTGTTCCCTGTATATCAGCAGACGTCCTGCGATGTCTGTCTGACATGTGACACTCAGTCAAACTCGATTTTAAAGTTTCTTTTGGTAATTAAGAGGAAAAAAGATTTGTAAGTCTGCAAGTTATTTTCATCCTGCTAAAATATGTAATTTAACTTAATAAATAAATCTTAACTCATCAGTGTCTTCAGTCTAATTTGGTCAGTTTGGATTAAGTTTAGGTTAATTAACTTTATTGTCGCTCTCTTGTCTTTTTCTCCTTTAAATAATTTTCTGCACATTAATTTTCCTGCAGATATAGTTAGAGAAATATTAAGATAAACAGCATGAAAACATGTAGTAGTTAGTGTTTCTGCCCTTTTGATGTTGCTTGTTTAACACAAATCATTTGCTCCAATCAAACTTGTGAATGTGGGGATTTAATGGTGTTTTACAAAATGATGAAGTTAATTTCTGAATATTAAAAGTTCTTCAAACTAAATCATCATGTCTGTCAACTCTGAGTCCAGTCAGTGTAAATTAATAATGAAACAACCACAACATATTACTGTAAATATTTAAGATGTCACACAGACATGAAGATATGCTTTTGACCCTGTGAACCACTCTGTCCTCGTGAGCGTCCATTAGTTTTGGAAATGTCCACTTAAGAATTATTTGAGTGTCTGTGTTTCTATTTGCTCGTCTGTAACAGAGGAAAGGTGTGAGCACTTTAAAGAACAGTCATGTGGTTTCATACAGACTCTTGTGGTCCCATTAGAGCAGGAATGTCGAGAGGAAAGGTGTGGCCCATCTCCACTTCCCCCCGTGGACACCAACAGGAAGCCACATTGGGGGGGGGGGGTGTGGTGTATGTCAGGAAAGAAAAATACTGAAAATACAGATTTAAATTTTACAAATTCCTCGTGTCTGTCAGTAAATCTCATCAGATAGAAGAATCCTGCAGGTCAAGACTTTAAACATTTAGTTGTGTGATTGTTCTGCGTTTCAAGGCGTTTTGGACAATTATCTCTTTTTATTGAATCATTCTAAGCTAACGATTCTTTAAACTGCTTCAGATCTTTTGCTTTCTAGTTCTGATCGAACTGGCCTCTTTAGTCCTTGTTACATAAACTGTAGTGATAAAAATGACTTTATATTTTAAAATGTGGCTTTAATGCAGATAGTTGTTGTTATAATGTTGTGTATTTACAGATTGTGTGATTATAAAAGAAAAGCTTGTTTTTAATTGTTGATGATCTGGAGAGTAAAGAGACACGGACCGATGAGCTTCTTTTTCTCTCGTTTTCTGTTCTGCTTTTTTGTTGCCTGGTGACTGATGTCAAAACAGAGTTCTGCTTTTTATAGAACGATGCAACAATAAAACAGCTGATCAGTTATTAAATCTTGACTAACGGTAAATACAGACAGTATTTTATGATAACACTCGGGATGCATCAGGAACTTTTTGTGATATTTCAACTTAAATTAGATAAACAAATCAACACTTCAACATTTCCTTCTCATCTGTCCTCAGCAGTGGAAACAATCCTCGTAATGTTGCATTAAAGATTGAATCTCTCACTTTTACAGCAGCACCTTGTAAACACTCCATGTTACCGTAATACACCTAATATCCACGTCTCTGAAACACTGATATAATGTAGATCAGGAAGTATTTCAGTTTCTCTGGTCTAAAAAAGATTTTCTTCTCTGCATTTGTTTTTTGTTTGTTTTTTTTCATAATGTAAAAAGTAATAGACACACAACTTCTGATGTACAAACAGGAAGTAAGTGTCACATGTTGCAGCATTTGTCATAAATATTGTAAAATGTATAAATCCATCAGTGTTTGGAAGCTGAGATTCCACATAAAGTTACATAATTTTCTGTTCTGGTCTCTTTGATTTTATTTTGGAAGTGATGGATCGATTATTATGTTTCCTCAGTGGGAGGATTGTTCAGTGCTCTTAGAAGGATCATGACCTCATTGTGTTTCAGCTCTTCTCTGCCTCTCCTGTTTGTTTGGATTTGGTTTTTCTCGTCCTCCTGGTTCTCTTTAACCTGCTCTGTCCAGTCTGGTGGAACTACAAGTATCTTATCAGCCTTATTATCAGGAGATTCACAGAGACGCTCACTAACTTCACGGTAAAAAGGTTTTAAGGCAGACAAATAAACCCAGTTTTAAGTGGAAGGTGAGGATAATCTTCTTTACCTGTCACTTCCTGGTGATCAGATTTGTCTTGTCTGAACTGGGCGGAGCTTAAACATGAGATTAAATCATGGAAAAACCCCTCAGGTTAAAGTCACTCTTTCTTTTCCCAGAGTTTTATAAATAAATAAGTATTTTTGTAAATGTGAGATGTATTCTGTCACAGCTGATTTAACCCCTCGGATCTGTTGAAGGATAATCTCGTGGTTTTATTCTGTCAATGTTTGGAAAACTGCTTGACAGTTTTAATTATCCAATTAGTGACGGAGTCAATCAGCAATCACTGTGAAAATAAATGTTCTTGTTTCATTACTGTCAACAAATGTATTTGTTCAAAGCTGAAATACGAAGCTGCTCCAGACTCGCAGCTGAAACTATCAGTGTCCTCTTAAAGCTGGACAGATTAAATCCCAGTAAGTAGCAGCTTGTCTTCTTTGTCTTCTCAGTGGATTTTTGTTACAGAGTCGAATGTTTTTGCTCCATAAACGTCTGACATCATAAAAAGATGTGAAAAGAGTTAGAGGTAAAAATTTGGATGAATAAATCCTAAATTACATGAACGTTTTGTGTTTTTATCAATTTCTGTGGATTCATTCATTTTATCTGCTCAGTGTTTAAGATTTATAAAACTACAACAAATTCCTGTGAAGTAAAGAAATCCAGTTTCACTCCGATTTTTCCACATGACGTCAGAGTCGTAAACCTGGAACCTCCTCTGCTGCACTTGTTGTATTGGCACCTTGTTTCTTCTTCTTGAGTGTATTGTTTGTTATCCATATAAGGCCTCCTGGATTCTGCAGTGTGTGTGTGTGTGGTTTTTAATAGATGTGGAGGGGAGCTGCTTTATGCCCATGTAAGCACAGAACATACCACTGGTGTTTAAACGTTATTTGACACACTTTAAAGTTATTTTAAATTCTTTTTCTCAGATTATCATTTTTCACACCAGAAGTGCAACAAAATGCCTTTTTTAAACTGAATGTTTGATATTTTGAGCAGAAATGTTTGTGATGTTGCTGCTGAACTTGTGCGTGTGCATGTGTGAGTCACTGGAGTCGTGTTGGCTGCTCAGAAAACATTTTAATTGCCTTTGAGGTCAGTAAACTTTTACAACTGATTATGTAAGAGGCTCGCGGCTTCATGAGAGGAGAATTACTGTTTTTGTGTTTTTGTTCTCTGACGTTAAGGATTCGTTCATCAGACAGGTTTCAACGTGTCAATTTGGTTTTAATGTTCTTTTTTTTAAACAAACTCCTGCAGACGTTCGTCTCTGTACTGACACAGAAACACTGTCATCGTTGTCTTTTTTCTACTGAGTGGACTCGGTTTTGACCTCCTGACCTCTCAGCTGACTTCAAATTCTACAGTTATTTATACACAACTACAGTTGACTTCAGTTCTTTGTGGCAGAGAAGTCTCGTCTGTGGGAAACTTAATATAACCTCTAAGTCTATGTGGCCTTCAAAGAGCAACTCACCCTCAAAACAGCTTTTTCCTGCTTATAAACTGTATTAGTGGGTCTTTAATGCAATCTTTCAGTGTCTTGGCATTTTTTGATATTTTCATGTAAACTTGTTAAATTCTAGACTTTTAGGTCTAAAAACGTCTCAGTGCTGCCCTCTTAGGGTTGAAAGGTGGTTATTGCATTTGAATTTTGTGATTGGCTGAAAGCGGTACATTTCCACGTCAGCAATACATGTCTACGTCACCGGCATCGTCTCTAAGACACGCCTCCTGGAGTATAAAACCATCTTGTCCCATCTTGTCCCCGCCCGCCCGTTGTCTCCAGCTTCTCACCAAAGAGCTGCACACAGGGATTTAGAACAACTGGCTGAAAACTACGACAAAGAGAATAACTAATATCAGTAAAATCAGGGCAAAGACTTTATTTTACTGCAGTGATTGTGTGGATGTGATTTGTGCACGTTATATTCTCATCATGGTCGGGTTACCTCTCTGCAACACAGCAGAGTCACACTGGAACTAATCTGAACACGGAGAAATGCTACATGTCAATCACAGCTCAGGACCGCAGAGAACGTTCATGTTTTTAAGAGCAGGCTCAAGACGTACCTTTTTAACTAATTATTATTTATTAATACACGTTTTAACTGATTAGCATGTTTTACCTGATTTAATTTTTAGTTTAGCTTTTAACTGTTTATTTATTAATCCGATTTGCATTTTTATCTTGGTTTTATACTTTATGCACTTTATATTTTACAAACTTTACATTTTAACTTATTTTTTGCCAGTGTTTCCTCTCCGGGACCCCTCTGCGTCGGGGGCAGTGGTCGGCTATGGCTGCCTGGGTGCCCCCCAGGTAGTGCTTGGGTGGAGGTGGGGGTACCAGCCCTCCCTCCACTGGGCGCACGGGGTCGGTGCCTTGGCTGCTGCTGCTGATCTGCTGCTATCGATGCAGATGGCTCCCATGATGGCATTTCCTGGCTCGTGTGTGTGTGTGTGTGTGTGTGTGTGTGTGTGTGTGTGTGTGTGTGTGTGGGTTTGTATTTCTGACCTCCTGGGGACCCGTTTCCTGACTTTTACTATCTTTCTGGGGTCCGGGGGTTCTTGTGGGGACCGAAGCCTGGTCCCCATGAGGGGGACTCCCCTTTTTAGGGTTAGGGGTTAGGTTTATAGGTATGGTGTGAATAGAGTTTTAGTTAGTCTTAGGGTTAGTTATAGATCAGTAATGGTTAAGGTTAGGAAAAGGGTTTGGGTTAGGTATAAATCTAGTTACTAAAATCAATGGAAGTCAATGGACGGTCCCCATAAGGATACCAAAACACACTTGTGTGTGTGTGTGTGTGTGTGTGGTCGGTGGGTTGGGTTGGGACGGGGTTTTTTTTTTTTTTTTTTTAA